>JBBPMU010000256.1:0-34686 GCA_038090475.1 Wakefieldia striispora | reverse complement strand
GTAGATATAAACACAGGCTATGATTCATCTACTGACACTTTACATTTTATGAAGAAATGAATATGCTATGTTCAAAAAGCTGAGAGAAAGCTGAGAAAAGCCAGAAGCTGAGCTGAGGCAACACTAGTCGGATCCTTCCTCACAATTTGGTTTTCACCAACCCTCCTTTACATCCCAGGAAACCTCGTGTCTGATGTCTCATATCGGTTCAATTGCATCATTCTCCACTAGTAGGGACGGATCTGTGGCTCTGGCATCACATGGTGGTCCAACAGCACCCATTGTTGCCGGAAGACAGGGAACTCCCATCTCTCATGCTGGTTCTATGGCACCAGTTTCTCGCCCTGGTTCTACAGCCCCCTTGTCACAAATTTCCAGAAGACTGGTATCACCTGTGCCCCTCAGGTCGTCACAGATTGCACAGTGGGCCTGCCAACCTCAAGTTCGTCCATCTCAAACGCTCCTGGTTTGTGATCTCAGTACTACATCGCAGCCCCAAGGATTCTCGCCACCACAGTATGACCACCACATAAGTGAAGACAATGACTCCAAGCCTGATGACAACTGTGGCAACTATTCATTCCCTGGCATGGCACCTGTCAGTTTTGGGAGTCATGATGTAGGCATTGACAAATTATCTCCTGACAAAGATGAAAGGTTGGCCGAAGCAGCATTACACGCCCATGGTATGCTCATCTTCTGCGTCCGATGTTCAACTCGGTGTACTTACATGGTTCTTCACCCAATGTTTCAGAGGATCACTCCATGCTGGACTCCCAAAGAGGTGAATGTCGAGATGTAATTAGTTTTTTACTCACACCTTTTTAGACCAGACTCTCGCCATTGGTGGTGAATGAGGTGCTTACCCTCATATGCAAACCATATCAGGTTTGTTTGTCAATCTTCTACATTGGATTTCCTACTGATGACTTTCAGAGCAATATGATCAGTTCCAAGATGAGCGAGAACATCTGGAAGCCAATCCTCACACTTCAGACCTTCAGATAGGTGAGCACACATTCACATGACAGACATTCCTCACACATTTTCACAGATCCTGTCTTACTCACGATTTCAAAGCAGCAGCCTGGCAAAGATGTTGTGCACACGTATCATCAATGCAACGGTTTCCCACATGCTCCTGCACCTGAACAGCTTCGTACGGTCTACAACCTGAAGCGAAGCGTCACTCAAACAAACAAAAGAGGAGACAAGTATGAGAGTGCCAGGTTCTAAGGGTTTTCTGGCGAGGAACGCGGCAACGAGCAATGCTTGAAAGTTGTGAAGGGGCAGAATGTTGATAGATGGTAGATGTCCAAGTGAGGTGAGGAGCTATCCTTAAATCACACCCTTGGAAGTATGATCAAGTAGATAAGACTGGGGTTACCAGTCGCAGAGGGAACTACTTAAATACATCAGAGTATCGTGCATGGACCAAGCAGTGCATATCATATCATCCAATAGTAAAAGGGGAATGGAAGTCGTACGATGCGAGGATCGTGTATCTTGAGTCATTGTCTATGTGTCAATGGGAATGAAAGATAGGGAGAGTGCCAGGCCAATGGCAAAAGAAGAGCAGAAGATAAGGTATTGGCCAATCAGCAAGTGCCATGAGTGGTCACATGTGTCAGATCACGTGACTGAAAGAAATTATACTGACATAGGAGCATACCAAAAGTGGAACATCATGTGATCGTGTGAATGAGTCACATGACTGAGAAGTACATGTTGGTGCTCGCCTTTGAGAGCTGAGCATAGTGAAAGGGTTTGTTAAGTAAAAAGTTCGATGAAGAATGATGAAATCATAACACAACCAGCAACATTCGTCTGGGATTCCTGCTCAAAATCCAGCAAGCCAAGCACCACAACTTCCTCAACAAGGCTTTGAGTCCAGTGATGGTCCAACCACTGCGCTGACAATACCCAATGGTGAACTCACAGGTCCCATGACAAAACTTCGCTCATATCCTCACAAGTTCTGTGAAGTCATAGAGCGCACCAAGCTGATTGCACAATGCGATTCTGTGATCAAGGACCCTTCCCCCCCATCCTACATTCCTGGATATATCCAGCAGTGAGATCTTCAACGAAGCTCTCCAGGAGTGTAAGAACACGCCACTCAGTAAGCTTCTCAAGGAGTATTTCATGTTTGACTAACAGAGTACCCTACAGGATACTGGCCCAACTATCACACCCAGCTTGGAGTTCTTGTGAGTGTCTTTGAAGTCGTTATCGTCAAGCTGACAAATGTCTTAGTTATGGGAATCCCTGATGACATGGCGGTCAACCTTGAAAGCAAAGGCCCATGAGGTCTTGCCACAGTTCTATGACATTGGAAACCATCATACCGACATGGAGAATCAAATGCAATGTTGCAATTTGATCAAAGGTGCTACGTTCCTGAGGCACGGTACTGACAATGAGGTTTTTAAATAGTTCTTTTCACCTACTTCATACTAACTACCACCATTTTAGGGATCTACAAATAACATGGCACATCCTGGCCTGGCAAACTTAATCGTCGAGTTTTTCTATGGCCCATTGTCCCTCAATGTAGTTTTTCCTGAAGTTTTTTCCCATGAAGTGCCAAGAATTACTGTCTGTCTTGCTGCCATGGCGATATGTTTGATACTACCCCCTCTTCTCTTACTGACTCTTCTTCAGCTGAAACGAGACTGTAAATGTCGAAGGTTGAACTCGGAAACCTCAAAGGCAAAGTCTTCACCCCTGGTGGTATCCTCGTTCAGAAAAGAGAGAGCGCCGGTTTATCCTCTGGCTAGGAGTGTAAATGATAGAAGTTACCAAGTATCCTCTCAGATGATCCTAAGAGGGTCTTCCCTAGAAACAAATCACCTTGGCATATGATTGTCAAGTAGCAAAGACTGGGGAACCAGTCTACAAGGTGTGTCTACTTAAATAGTGTAGAGTATCGTGCACAGACCATGCTGTGCGAATCCGAGTATAGTAAAAGAGAAAATGTACGATGTCCGAATAATCGAATAAGGTAAGTCTTGTGCGATGGGCATGTATCGTGACAAAGATGAGATGACAAACTGCACAGCTCTCTATGGCATGTGCCTTCCGATACGATCACGATCGGGTAACATCGTAAGAGGAAATGACTAAGTGAGAAATCGTCAATATGTCCAAAAGAAGAATCGGGTTATTCCCAAAGAGAGTGGCCGCCAGGAATAAGTCTGAAGTCTCGACCGACGGCCTAATCGGCAAGTGCCACAAGGTGGTCACGTGCAACAGATCACGTGACAAAAGAAATTATACTGTTGCAGGAGCATACCAAAAGAAAGACATCAGGTGACTTCAAGTCACGTGATCTTCGAAATACAGGTAGACGGCTTTCTTCAGTCGGATCGCCACAAGAAAGTATTTTCTAGTTAAAAGTTGCAAAAGTGTCAGTAAAGAATAGCGTCTTTCAGGGATAAAATATGGGGTTTATAACATCAGCTTCATGTGGCCTTTGATGAGTATCTCCAAACTGGCATTTGGCAGGACCATCAATTTGAGTACATGACATATTTGAAGGTTTTTGCAGGTTTCCTGGGCCTGCAGCATCAAATTGATCAAGACACAAAGCATGCTATGAAAACCAAGAAACTGCAGATTGAGTGGGCCTCATCTAATAGGTTCATCTATGGATTTATTTTGGTTTACATGCACACGTCAACCTGTCATTTAGGACTGCAATCACATTCAGTGACGAGTTTCACATGGTTTTAGATTGATTGTTCCTGATGGTCAGTACTAGTAGTACATTAGGTCATATATATGTTGGATCTCAATTGCTGATATATTGGCAAAATGACTGGTGAATGTAATGTCCTATTTTGTCATTCATGTGCAAATGTGTGGAGAGCATCTGTGTGGACTGTCTAGGTGTTGGATCCAGGAGAGCTGAGTCTCAAGCATATTCATCTGTGCAGTCCTTGGTATGTCTCTGGATCTCTTCATTAGTGGGTACCTTCCTATAGTATCTGTCACACTATACAATTCCTTATAGCTCTGCACAGCCTAGGGTGGGTTTGCTGATGTAGTGCAAACAGGTCCCTCTGGCCATGAGGAAACAAAACGGCATTCTGATACAAAGCATGATCATATGAGACAGGAAGAATGTGCTCTGGCAAGGAATTGTTGACCAGTGATGACAAGTCGATCTGCCCGGGATCAACATGATGCTGTCAGATCTGCAACAGGAACAAGCCACACACAGATGGCACAAACCCTTTCAGGCTCCGTTCATTCACTGGTCCTCACTACCAATCACATAACACAAACTTTATCCTTCCAAGAGGAAAATGGTGGGAATTCGAATTCAATAGTTTCCCCTTCCTGTAAACTGGTAGCAAAAGGAGCCTATCCATGTTATCACTCGCAACCCACACATAGCTATACCATTTGACATGGTCCACAAGAGGATGTGTCCCCTGAAGGGTCCAAAAGGGTCCAGGAATACATGTATGCAGAGAACAAGACGACCCACACCTCGTCCATATTTGGATGCCCATCAAACGCGCACACGAGAGTGTGTACAGGTTCAACGCTCAACCTGGACATGTGTTAGCCCGTATTTAGTCAATTTTCATTCTCGCGCGAACGTCAGTCTCGTACTCGCACGGTGACTGAGGTAAGCCGCTACCGTACTACATCCGACCAACAAATCACGTATCAATTGTATCCGATGGTCCACTACGTGATGTTGCGCCTGCCACTGCTTGGAGTCACTGAGAAATCCAACGGGCACCTTCTAGGCTCCCTTGGCATCCTCCGTGAACTGGACGTGCTCAGCGAAATTTCGGGCGGGGAGTTGTCGCTTTCCTCACTAACTCGTGGAGCTGTTCAAACGTGCATAGGAGTACGTATTGGTTAGCTTTTATTGGTTAGCTTTCGTAAAGTGACACGCAAACCTGGCTAATACTTATCAATACGAGTGTAAACATTATCACACGGACATGTCTCAAGCATTGGTCTGACTGCCATTACACATTAGCTACATCGTCGCTTCATTTGCCTCTCAACCGTGTCCCATGCTCGGCATGTACAGCGGACCGGGCAAGGTATCATCCCTGCTACGAATGCCCATTGATCCCCACCGTGTAGAACGACTCCAGACTCTGTAAATGGCGATGCGACCGGCCTCTGAGCATGGCCTGTGCACTACGGACGAGTCATTGGCAGGCGCACTGTCAGCACAGAAATCTGATCCAGACCGTACGCTCTCGACACCATCCCAGGGGCACGTCTACACGTGCCAGTGTCGTTCGAAAGATATAGCTCTGGCCGTGTCTAGCGAGACGGGAAACAGGATGGTGGAGGCTAAGATAGACGAGAGAAATTGGTACCATCCGGAGCTTTGGGGGCATTCATTAGGTTGGGGGACTGAGGAAAGCAGCGCTGTCGCAAACCGTGGTGTCGTCAAGATGCGTATAGAGGGAGAAAGAGACCAGTTCGACGCCTTCACGGGCGTGACGACTCAAGTCGACCAAGATGTGACAAAATGTGAGCATCATTTGCGGGAGCGCGCGAGACGTTAACACTGATCAATTTTCAGGGGTCTGCGTCTTCATTATTACAGTAGCTGGGATTGTGATAGTCGGCCAGTAACTTTCGTCGGACCTGGAACCACTCCAATCCAAGCTTCCATCTGCCAATCCCACGTCGGTGCACATGCTCTGATTTGCCTCTCAAAGTTCCCTTGTCCGTCCACTTAGACTGAAAGTGACTGAACGCAATTCCAATGTCGCCGACGCAGCTCCGTTTGCCTGCTTGCTAACTCATCGAAATAGCACATTTTGCTTGACAGTTCCTTGAAGTATTTCTGCCGCTCGCCCACGCTCATCGCGCGTAAGAATGAAGTCACACATACATCCTACTCATGGAATCACAACATGGTTGAGTCACACTTTTTCTCGTATAGCATCTCCTGTCCTACCTCGCTTCCATCTCTTTCTCCTACCGAAAGCTAACTTTCTCCTCTCTTCCACATTCGCCGCGTGTTGTACCATTTCGGGACGTCTTGGACCTTCTTCGCCTTTGTATGCGCTCTCGCGTACGGCTCAAAAGGGTTACGTTTTTCGCCGAGATTTCTTGCAGTACGTTGATATCTGCATTTCAGACTGTCAGCGGGAGTGGTACCATCGCTAAAGCATGGGCTCTCAGGCTGGCGTTCTAGATGCTTCGCGGGAACACTGACGACGAATGGTTTGCATTGAGAGCTCACCCTGTTTAACGGTCGACCCTCACACACTTCGTTCTTCCCGCTAGGTAAAGGGAAATCGGGGTGGTTCTCCCTCCGTCTCTACCACCAGCATGGCGGAGATTTTGGAGTGCACTCGTTTACTCTATCCGGAAGGTGGATAATCCCTCCGCCGCGCCTTAAGCTTATAGCCGACCTTTTTTTCTATGTTGGCTGGATGCCAGGGAACCGGTGGTCGAACCGGCCCTCCAACTGCTTTGTCTTCAAGGTATGGCTCACCCCCTTCGTTCTGTCGGTAGATAAACGAGGACCTGGGACTTACGCGACGCCCCGCATTAAGAGAGAGGTGGGTACGTGGATATCCATGATACATCTTTAGGGGTCATAACTCACTATCGCTAGCCTTCTACGGAAACGCAAAGCGAGAGCCGTTTCTCCTTTTTGCCCCCGACGATTCGGAAGTACTCACACTCTACCATCCTGAAGGTAAATGAGCCACACCCCGTGTGCGTCAATCTGACGACTAACTCTTTTGCTCTACTGGCTAGATGAACCAGTCTCTGCACCATCGATTGAACTTGGTCCCTCAAATCGGTTCCTCAAGACGGTGACTTTTCGTTTCTTCCACTCAATTTCTTCTCTCGCCGCATGTACTGAGGTCAGTCACGGTCACAGCCCCGCCGAGATGCGCATACTGAACCACGACGTACGCAACATGAAGCACAAGTGCATCACTGTGCATGCAGATGGCGGAGACGAATCGGAACACCAACTTCCGTCCCAAGAAGCGTGTCTGCTCGTGATCTGTTGGTCTTCTTCCCCATCCCCGCTTCAAACTAGACACATGTTGAACATTGGATACTCCCTATCTTGTACGAACTTAGTCATTAATCCTCGATGTCTCCTTCTGCCCACCATCCGCCTCCATGTTTTCCGTGTCTTCGCTCTGCGCACCAGCTGCAAACACCATCAGTCCTCCGGCAGCACCGCGGCTGGCTGATGTAGACAAGCCAAACCCAGTGTCGATCTCACCCTCATGTCTGAGTCTCCGTCGAACATCGAGTGCATACAACTCCCGTATGCTAATGATAAATCGAGGGGTTAGGGTGTATGCGGGCACGCCTGACAAGATACCTGTTAGTATGAACTGCCAGCTGGCGCTTGGAATGTTTCCCGCACTCCACTCCACCTGAGGTGCCACAGTTCACCGAGGGCTCAAGCGTTCCTCGGCAAGCACTGCAACTGGTGAGCCTTGTCTATATGAATCAGAAATGCACCAAACATACGGACGGAAAATGTACAACAGTCTCGAACAAATCATCGAATTAATGAAGCATGAGATCGATAGCCCAGGATGGATGACCAAAAGGACAACATTGTCACAGGTATGAGTACAATAACGATGATATGGTAATGCAAAGTACGATCTAGGCAGTCTGTATCATGATGAAACAGTAGGATGCGATTATTCACAGGTTTAAGACAGCATAGGACGAGAACGAGACGCAAAAGCGCAGGATACCCGTGCGAGCATCCAAGCGTGTTACAGTAGATCACTACGACATTTCCTCATCGTCGGTGTCGGAGATGTATTCCTTACTTTTGCTGAAAATGAGCGGGAAGTGGAATCAGTTCAAACCGAGCTGAGTAGAATACGAACGTGGAGGGAAAACGTACAATTGTTTTTTCCGGGGCCCACCCGCGGCCTCCTGATCTTCGTCATCGCGAACCACCCTCTTCTTCGCCCCACGCTGTTGTGACCTCAGCTATCGCACCTCAACCATCACACGAATCGAGACAACATACCTTCTTCGCCGGCTTGCTCTCCATCTCCTCATCGCTGAACAATTGTTCATTTTCTTCCCCCCCTTGCTCGCCCGACCGTTTCAGCTTTCCTTTCCGTTTCTTCTTCGGCTCGGACGACCCACCCCCACCCCCACCCTCGTCCCCACTCTCCCCCTCGAGTTTCACTTTTTTGTTCGACCGCTTGGCTTTACGTTCTTCCTTACGTTCCTTTTCCTCGTCGCTCTCCATCTGAACTTCCCTCGTCCACTCGAGGGCCTGCTCTCGTGCAATCCGACGTTCCTCTGCCAGTTTCTCGGCTTGTATACGCAGCTCTTCCATCTTTGCCCTCTGTTAAAATGGAACGTGAGCGAGATCGGTCAACGCGCGCATGCCCGTGAGTATGGACAACGGACCTCGAGCGCTTCCTGCCGCTGTTTCTCCTCCTGTCTCTTCTGGCGTGCAGCCTCGAGCCGCGCTTGCGCCTCTGCCTCGAATTCTCTTTGGGCAGTGAGATGTTCGTCTGCTCGACGCAGCATGCTCTCTCCGTATCTCCGACGTTGATCGGCAAGTTCCACATTGTAGGGTAAGAACGGAGACGTATCCGCCGCCAGGGAACCGAAGACGCTACAATTCACGTACATCAGCGAAGGCGCCGACGGGACGGTTCGAGCGAAGGACATACCGTTGAGCATGGTTGGCCTGAGCGATCGCCCATTCGAGATCTTTCAGCGACCGCTTGGCGGGGCCCAGTCCGAACATCAGTTCAGCCGTTTTTTGCTGAATCATGGCAATGTTGTACATGATCGCCTTATCACTTGGTTGTATGTGAAGCGCCTAATCAACTGGGAGTCAGCTTCGTTGTTTCGATGGAGCAACATTCCATCGGACAAATGTCTCACCGATTGCGCGTATTTCAACGCGGTATTCATCGCTACCGATATTTGTTCCTTTGTCGCCTTCGCGTACCAGGATCGGCATAGACACATCAGCACAGGCACATTTTTGCCACTGTAAAACTTGACAGAAGCAGTTTCGTACTACACGCGTGATCAAAGCACCAATACCCAACTGGTTTGAACATTACTCACGCTTTCAATCGCACGGTCAAACTCGTCGCGTGCGTAGTAGCAATGACCCATGTTCACGTAGACACTCCCGTCGTTGAGCGTTTCCCGAATCTTTGCAAACACGTCAAGCGCTTCTCGCGAATTCTTCAACCGTAGTTGAGCTTCGTCGGCTGCGGAAGCGGGGAACTGACCGCTCAGAGTCCCCAGCGCATCTTCCGCAACTGCAATAGCCAGTCCTTGAGCAGCAACCGCACAGAGAGGATCCAGCTGGAGCGCCTTGTGGTACGCCTCGACCGCCCGTTGGAAATTCCGTTTTCGCTCTTCCATCACTTTTGGGTTAGGATCTCGGGTATCTCGACTCTGGGTGTACAGAATCCATCCCGCTGCACATAGAGAGTAGACGTCGTGTCTCTCGTGGTCTTTTAGTGTGGCAAAGACAAAGTCCTTGGCCCCTTTCACATTATGTTGAAGAAGGAAAGATGTATAGAATGCGCGGAGATTGAGGCTTGTACTTTGTGTGGCCAATGCCTGCTTGAGCAGTTCGTGGGCTTCGTTGGGTTGTCCAAGACCGACGTGCATTTGTGCCTGTCGTATCTTGGCTGTTTACGCTATTAGTTAAGGGTCGTCATAAAGATAATACAAAAAGACCAACCATCAACATATTCTGGGTGGCGAGAAAGAAGCTTGTCGTACGCCCCTTTGGCCATCGCATGGTCCCCGCTGTCTTCATATACCCTGGCGAGATTATACAAAATCGATGTCGACATGGCTTCTCCGTCATCTGCACTGAGAGTTGCTGCCTTCGTTAAGGCGTCCTCGTACATGGACCGTGCTTCGTCCAAGTTGCCCTCCATGTGTTGTAGAGCCCCAAGATTGTTAAGTAGCCGAGGATCAACCTGACCGCTCGCTTCGCTGACTCGTGCGGCATCGCGGAAAGCTCTCGTCGTACGATCCACGTTCTCCTCTTGCCATAACCGCGCTATTTCGATGTGCATCTCCATATCATCGTTGAGTGCGCTTAACGCTCGATTTGGTGAGTTTGCATGTCCGTTCGCACGTGCATCGTCCAGCTCGATAGATTTAATGACCCGATCAAACAATTCACGTGCTTTGAGCTTCTCCTGCGCAACGTCCGCACTCGACACACCTGGCCGGGGATGCGCACGAAGTGAGGCAAGGATGACAGAGGCTTCGACTGAGCGTTGTGGGTTCGGAGGTTGTATCAAAGTGTCAAGAGTGTGGATCGCCGCAGCCACTTCATCTGATGAACCCTCAAGTTCGCAAGAGGTCCGATTGATTCGAGCAATGTCAAGCTTACCGTTAAGAATCTGCATCTGCGCCATACCAATAGCCCCAAGTACGTGATTTGGCTGACCCTCCGTCGCGACCGTGTAATATCTTGTCGCTTCTTTTATTGACCCTTCAGCATGCAGAGCACGAGCAGCTCTCAAATTGCCTTCTGTGAGAAGAGTGAGTGTGTCAGCGAATTGTATCGTTCGTTCTGCCAATTTTAACGCCTAAGAAAAGGTCAGAGAATTGGTACGGACACCAAATTTCAGACGCACCCGTTTGAGGTTGTGTTTACGAAGGAACAACTCGCACAGCGCGTTTGCAGCAGCAGCACTCTTTTGGTTTGCGTTGAAGGCCTTTTCAATATATTTGGTACCAATCAAGAAGGCCTGGGCCCGTTCTTGCTCGGTTTGATTCCCCGCCTTGCTCGCATTGATGGACTCCAAACCCAATAGAAGTTGCGCTGCCCATTGGGACGGGTTCTGGACAGGAACCTCAGTATCACGACAAGGATAGAGTTCTTAATAGTAGGTTGGGCGACGCACCACCTCCAGGCTTCTTTGCCACGCGGCTTTTGCCTTCGCCTTGTGATCCATCGCCCAGAGACAGAGACCAATACCAATCCGAGGATCCGGAACGCACGAAGGATTTAGCTGAAGGACTTGCTGAAATAATTTGAGGGCTTGAGGGTAACTGCGTCTTGCGTAGAGGATGCGCGCCTGGTTTTGGGGCACGTCAGTTTTAACAATACCGCCTTTGAGCGAAAGAGGCTACTTTGCCAAGGAGTGCCACGATATTGGTGGGCTTCTCTGCAAGAACACCTTCGAAAGAGCGCATGGCATCATCCATCGATCGAGTGGCCAACTGCTGGATGCCTATACCCTACTGAGTTCAGACATTCGACATAATGATCATTGTTTACCTCGCGTCAAGAATGCCAGGGTCCCACCGATACCCTCTCCGCCTTCTGCTGCAGCCCTCTCTCCAGCATTGAGATACTGAGCAGCCTCCCGATAGTATTCCTCTTTTGAGCGTACCCCGATGAGCTTGTCTTCGCCTGCACGGAAATCATGAACAAAACTCGATCCGAGCAAATGGGAAAGACTTACGAGCGTCGGAAAGAACAACCTTTGGCGCTTTTTGAGCATGTGCAATCTGAATGTTCGCGAGTAACGCATATATTGGGGGTGACTGAGCCGTCGTTCCGTTTGTTGTCAGAGCTACGAAAATATGACGAATGAGGATATAATGAGTGGGCAACCAATACGAGCACGTACACTCGATCGCGGAATGTGCAATGCGTTCCGCAGCGGACAGGTATCCCCTGCGCCAATATTCCCCAGCAAGTCTCGCCCACACCGACACTCTACACTGACCTTCCTTCAGCAGATCAAGCACATCGTCCGGGTTGGGGTCTAGGTTGTCCAAGTCGATAGTTATGACTTCCTGCCCTCCAAGTTCGATGTCGATGGACCGTCCAGCACCATTGGTCGAGTCGTCCATGGTAGTGGTACCGGTGGAGCCAGAACACGGTTGTATTACTTCCGAAACCCGATACCAAAAACGGCTTCGCCCTATCTGAGTCACGTGGTGCATGCTTACGACTGACTGTCGGTTACTGGATGAGCCAGTTTCTCCACCGTCAAACTCGGAACCCAAAAATTGGTTCCTCAAGACGACGACGACTTTCTTTCTTTCCACTCAATAATGTCTTCTCACGCGCAGCCGAGGCCGCCAACAGCGCATGTGCCGACGTCATTTACGGTGGCGACTTCGCTGAGACGCGCATACTGAACCACGACGTTTGCAACATGAACCGTAAGTGCACGCAGATGGAAGCTGTGAACCGGAACCTGGAGATAGAAATACGCGAATTACATCCCGCCCTCGATCTAGTCGACAGTACCGAGAAAATGCATATCAAGTCGATACCGATCCAGTGTGTAAGGACCGCCACCGAATCGGCCCGAGCGACACAGCACCGCTTCGCGTATTCTTCTTTTCACCGTTCATCCTTATTCAGCCCCATTCACTCGTCTCTAAGCTTGATCGATAAGCTCGTCTACTATACATTTCAGAGCCTCTTTTCCTTTGTATATAAACCATTTTGTACAACCCCTCTCATCATTGAATTCAGAGCAGTTCAGTCCAAAGCGCACGCACGTTCCGAAAGTCTTCCGTTCACGTACGTTTTCCGACAAGTCACGATTCTTGACGCACGCCGGCGTTGTTGTCTCATTCTCTTTCACTAACCCAACTAAACTACTTCTAGGCTCAGTCACCTTCCCCTTTCGCACTCGCATTCGCCTTCCCCGTTTCGTTCACATAATGGAACGGTCCCCCACAAGTGCGAAACCCTGTCAACTCGGGAATGCCTCGAGGCGGTTTACATGCCGGAGCTCAAGTCCCGTCCCGAGCTGTGGGACGGCACGGCCAATATACCGAGAAAGGAACGCAGGAACAGAACGGCGGGCAAAGATGCGGCAACGCTGGTGTGAGAAGTTGGACGAGTGTCATCGGTCTGGGATCGAGGGGCCGAAGTTGGAGGATTACGTGTACGTGTCCACTGGCTTTGGAGCAGTCTCTGTGCTGGCGCTCTCCTTTTTCTCTTTTCGGTGGGTCGGAACCAGAGCCGTCCCACCAAGTCTGGACACGACATCAGCGAAGAGCGTCGCTGACAAGAGCGGGGAGGCTGCCGAGGCGCAAGACAGTATTCCTATAACCCCTACAGCCAGTGAAACAAAGAGGACGGTTAAGGCCGACATTGTCTCAGCAACGGACGGACGTGTCGATGTCGACTTCGGACAAAGGGCAAAGGGTGCCCGCGAATGGCCATCGCTCCTGCGATAGGTTCAGAGCCAGACTCTCATCAACCCATCTGACCATATTGATATTCCCGAGCCAGCTGCAAGCCTCCAAAGGGTTCGATCTAAGGCTTCAGGTATCCGACACAGTACTAGTGAGTACTCTGGTAGCGGTAACGAGGGTATAATGTGCTTACCACTACGTTTGCAAGCCAGAGTGGTACCTCACAACTGTCGGACTCCCGAGGCACCAGCAACCCACCCTGTTTCCAGCCCGTTCCCATTCGTCGTCTTCGGTCTCACCTCAGTCAACACGCCTTTTTGTCCCTTTGTTCGCCGAGTTCCAGACGTAGTCTCGAGCGCTCCATTGTATCGGATCTCCGTACGGTCATGGCTCACACTAGTACGCACTATCCACTAGCTAGTCCGCATACGTATAAATAGTCGAACTCACCAGCCTGTACGTTCTCCAGTCTCATTGACTCATCACGAAAAGTGTCGAACCGGTGGCAATATGTCCCAGCCTGATTCATGTTGTGGTGGTGCATAAATCTATATAAATGGTATATAAATCCATACAAATATATATAAACTCATGAACCTGCTACCATCAGCAAAATAATGTGCAAATAGCCAACCCTTGTGGATATTTTTTATGTTATACAAATTTTACAACTTGGACACCATATAAGGGGTTATAGTATATTTGTACTTTTTGTGATGACTTGTGGTTCTTTTCGAGTCGCCATTTGTGAGGTCCTGACAACAACCTGTGATAGGACATCCACCCACTTCCTGTGGATTGAGGAGTTGGGTGCTATGCTCAGTTCGCGTTCAAGGACACTCGTGGCCACAACAAGGATAGGAGTCAGTTAATCCAAAAGGCTGGCGGGTGCTCATCACTCCTTCTATGAGGCGCAATGTGATTTCCAGGGTGTGGTTCAATGCGGCTTCTGCTGTCCCACAGAGTCCAGCCTCTTGAAGGTCAGGTACGCAGTGCTGAAAGCAGTATTGACCATTCTCAGGATGTCATGGTATTGACTCCGAGGCGACACGCTTGGCCTAGGATCAAGTTGGTGGGAAATGCATCTCCGAAAATTCAAGCTCGAAATTTGTCCGACTCCTTCTGCATTCCACACATGTTGGCCACCTATCAGGGAAGGGGTTTTTGACTGGTTTAAACCTGGTTTTTAACATGTCAAAAACAGGAGCCTTGCCCTGCTTTCCTTTGGTGGTCGAGTATATATCACACACGAACGTCAGGATTGACAACAGTCGTGTTCCTGGTGTTGATGTTTCGGGAGTTTTTGAGGTTGCCCAATGTCGATGGCCGAATCTTTATGTACTGTAATCCATTCTTGACCTTAATCGGATCCTTCCGCCGACGGTCAGTTGTGTCAACTTGTATACGTCTCCTTTGAGAGTTCATCAACGGAGACATTCTCTTTCCCGGCAAGCAGAAACTGAATACTCAAATCTGCAAGTGTGTTACAATATTGGACGTCCGTTACTGCCTGTACTGGTATGTGATCAATGACATTGTACTTAGAGGAGAAAAAAATAAAAATAAAAATTTCGCCCTGAGTCACCGGCATAGCTCGACGTATGTCACTGATGTCAATAACAACAAAGAGGGTTGGTTTGCTACGGCCAACTGACATCGCACACAAACCTGGCTCGATGCCAGCTCAACCTCAGGCTTTAAATGTGGTCGACACTAGTTTTATTTCCTGAAGTTCATACAATCCCCATCCTGCGGTGACCATGTATATTATCGTCGTTCCATTCGCCGCCCTGGCCATCTATATCTGGAGGGTTCGTGTCCAACTCAGACTCTCCAAAGGTTTCCCCTTCCTCCAGGGCCACCAAGAGCACCCCTAATCGGGAATCTCTTCGTCATACCACGCTCTGAGCAGTGGCACCAATTCCTTGAATGGAAAAAAAAATATACGGTACTATAGCCTTGCTCTGCCGCACTTGCACATCAACTCATCGTGCATCCCCGATGACCAGGCGATCTTGTGTACGTTGAGGCGTTGGGCAAGAAGATGCTCATCGTAAACACGCTCGAGGCCATTTCCGACCTTCTGGGATCACGGCATGCGGTTTACTGCGATCGTCCGAGGTTCGTAATGGCCGGTGAACTCATGGGTTTGAACAATGTGAATATTATTTTCTTGGAATCTGCATAACGAGCCCATGCCTGATATACAGAGCCTGTTATTAATGCCATACGGAGAAGAATGGATGCGACACAGAAGGCTGACGCACATGGCCCTCAGCCCAGAAGCTGTCAGGAAGTACGATTCGATCGGCGGCGTCGCTGTCAAATATATTGCCTCTCTGCTGGACAATCCGGATGACTTTGAACGGCACCTTCGTGTGTTAGTCGACAACATCACAACATAACAACGTTTGATTAAGTGTTCCTCTACAGAACCGTTGGACGGGCAGTCATGGCCGTGACATACGGCATTCCAGTGGACACTCCTGATGATCTGGTGAAGTTTACAGCACACGGTACCTTGTCGCAATTCCTCAAACATGCAGAACAAACAATGCGTGTGGTCTTAAGAGCGGTAGTGCCGGGATCATTCTTTGTTGATCTAATACCTGGCTGTGAGGCACTCTCCATTGCATGCCCTCGAGCTCTCCTTGACTTTCTCCCTCGCAAGTGAAATATCTCCCCGCCTGGATTCCATTCAATCGTTTTCAAGCCAATGCAGCACGCGAGCGCGCAGCAATCTTGAGCATCATAACCCACCCTTATGAATACGTGAAAAGGGAACGTGAGAGTGGAACCAATCGACCATCTTTTACGTCCGACTGTCTTGACAAATACCAGTCCGATGACCCAGCCACGCAAGTTGGCATCGAGAGTACCATCCTCTGGGCAGCAGGGACAATGTATGGCAGTGAGTGCCGCGCCGATGGCGTGCTGTTCTTGCTTACGGATAAGAACACACAGGCGGAGTAGAAAGTGTATGTGTCAATCTTAACAGGATTGAATTCCAGGGGTTTCAATTCCTCCCCGCATTTAGACTTACTCTACGACCCTGAGTTTTATTCTCGCACTGGCAATGTACCCTGATGTGCAGGTAAAGCTCAAGGAAGAGTTCACTCGGGTCGTTGGGACGGAGCGTCTCCCAACACTTCAGGATCGCGATACCTTGCCCTACCTTTGTGCGAAGATTAAAGAGACATTGCGGTGGAGACCTGCGGCTCCTCTCAGTGTCGCTCGCGCAACAAGATCAGCCGACTTTTACAAGGGTATTTCATCCACTACTTTTCACGTCTTCATGCAGTCTAGCTTGTGATCTGGCAGGATACTATATTCCTGAGGGAACTATCGTAGTTCCAAACCTGTGGTATGTGTGTTCATTTCGTGCCAGTGGGGAGGGCAAAGATGTGACGAACCAACAAGGGCCCTGTCGAGAGAAGATAAGAGTGGATTCCCCGGAGGAATTCATACCAGAGCGCTACCTTGCAGTCAAGGGCAAGGACACCGTGACAGATCCACACACATACGCGTTTGGTTTCGGACGCAGGTATGTGTTTAGGTCCGCAGTTCGACGGTCTTGGCTATACAATCTAATCATTGCTTCTGATATCCAGGGTCTGCCCAGGGAAATATCTGGCCGATAACATGTTATTCACGCTGTTCGCACATATCGTCGCCACCTTCTATGTGTCGAAGAAGAAGGGTGCGGACGGAAACGACATCCCCCTGAATCCATCCTATACTGATGGACTCGTAATGTACCTGTATTCTGTCTGCATGCCTATCTTATGAGCTTAACTCTCGAATAGGTGCCCGAAGTGCTTTGAAGTAGACATCAAGCCCCATTCACAGAAAGTAATCTCGATCATTGAGGAGTCTCAGGGTGTCCCAACTCGCGTAATAACACTCGTGAACAAACGTGACTCACGATCGGCGTTCAGGGGCTTGTTGGGCAAGGACTCACAGACCGCTGCTCAAGACACATCGGCGTCGATCGCTAACGATGTAACCAGAACGACGCGCTCGCCAACCGACGGTCTTGGTGTTGCGCACCAACTTTCACGACTTCATCACGTTCCTAGCTTTTCACTCCAAGTCACTGACAGTCTCGCAGGACATATTTGCCGCTCTCTCCGTTACACATATCCCCACATTCCAACCCGGATATGCTTTCGTTGCTCGTGTACTCAGCTCCCTGACATGCCTCTGTACTTATGCCATCATCAAAGCGATTCCATTCCATCTCTATCCCCCCAAACCTTAGAATTCGTACTCCGCCTCTGCCTTGATCTTGTTCTATTACGGTAACTAGGGCTGTGTTGAACCCGCACCTCTGTATTGTCCCGTCCGTACAACAGGTGATCCGAAACAGAAGCAATTGCCTTACTATGTACCATCAGTATTGATTGTCAACTTGAAGGCCTTGACACGGGGATCCATGTTTCTTCAAAGAGCGTTCGTTCCGGGCCATGCATGTCCGACCACCCATCGGATATGATTCCCCATCGCAGTCCTGCATTCGTACTTCGTTCAGGGGGATTGTAGTCCATATTCAATCTTTGCAATGAATGACGAGCCCAGATAGGCACTCGATAGCAACGATCTATTGCGAATGTGTTTACTCGTCCGGTCTCCTCTTCTCCGACGTCTTAGATTCGTCAGCGGGACGCCCCACAGCCAGGCCAGCCATAGCCGCCGCTTTCTCCGCGATCTGAGCCATAGCTTCCTCCCCATCGAATAGTCTGTTATTTGCCAAGTATGCATGTTAGTCACCCAATCAAAAGCGAATCAGAGCAGAGGATAGCAGACTCACGCGGCGGTCTCCTCGAGGGTACGCTGGAGCCTGTGATCAGAATCACACTGGCTTGTATGTGAACGATCACTTACATTTTTTGTCTCAACGACATAGAACCAGAGGAAGACGGCTTCAAAAGCGATCCAGAATACGTACACGAGCTAGACAGATCGTCAGAGAGGAAGTTGGGAGCGCACGTAGCGAACAGCGTACATAATACTTCCAACCTAGCCTGAAGTTCATCATACATTGACGTCATTTTTATCGTTGATCCAATGCCTGAACGACTCACGCGGCGAGAGCAATCGGGTTAACGTATCTGTTTTAGTTCGTGGATTTTTCTGTCAACAATAGTAATGACCGTCCAGTCATGAGACTTACTGATTGAAAACGAGTGATATACAAACGATGAAGCCCCAATATGTGAACCCCTTGGCCCGTAATGCGAACGGCAAGATCTCCACAGTGTACCTTGACAAAGTGAGCTCATGTTTGGGCAACGCGCGTGGAAACATACGAAACGATGAGCGGGGTAAACGCAATCTGAAGCCATGCGTAGATGTACGTTCTGGTCAACAAAAACTTGGAGGTTACGCACGGTATCTACAAGTCAACCCGTCAGAACAGCGCCGGCATGTTTTCGGTCTCAAAGTGCTCACAGAATGTTGAGTATAAGACTAGGTCAGTTTGAAGATGGTCAGCGGTTAAAAGGCGGATGGATGAAGTATGTACGAACAAATCATAACAATGACTGCATAACCTGCCTTGATATCGTGGTGAATCGTGTCTATGGCAAAGCAGACAGTCTGCAGAATCCAGGTGACGAGCATCCCTGTGTTCAAGGCGATCAGCGAGGAGACCGTCAGAATCGGTTGGTGCACTCTACATACCAAACACCGATGTCAGGAAGAGCGGACGCCGTCCAATCTTATCACATAGTGCACTTGCAGTCAGAGAACATATCAAACTCCAAATACTCAGGAAACCGTTCTAATGTGTCAAGAGTGTGAAGAAGCCGTAGAAAACGAGAGGTTTTTCTTACGAGAAGCAATTGAGTAGAAGGGGACGTAACTAGTAAAGGACATCAGGTGTGGTAGGTAAATCGGTGATATTGTGAAAAGATCCCACTTACTCCGTATGGCGTTGAGTACCTTGTTCAAGTCTACAGTCAAATCGTCATTTCTGCAGCGGGGTACATCATACAGGACCGTGTCACATACAATAGGAGCTGAATGCGAATAATGAGCGCTCGTTACTTGCCAACAAAACATAAGATTTACATCAGGCCATTTCCAGACCACTGAGAGAAGAACGCGATCGCAGTGATAATGCGCATTCGTTTCCTGTTTCCTACTGTCTTGAACAAACTGGGCCATCCAACGTTTGCCGACACTTCGCGGTCGAACCTGATGGCTTCTCTGATTTGCTGAAACTCGTATTCGACCAGGGCATTTTTTCTAACATTCCGAAAACCGTTGGCATCTGCAATCAACATCGAGCAGAGGAGAAACTCAACTCGTTTCCGTTTGCGTGGTAGTAAGCCAATATCCCGAGCGCCTCTGCTTCGCTGTGGGACGTGGTCACTAACATGAGTGCACGAAATCTGCACGTGCATCTCACCGGCCTTGGCTCACGAGCCAACGTGGTGACTCTGGCACGAACCAAACGAGGCAAACCTGTATGATGGAAGGCAGTCCTTGGAGAGCAGACGGGACTCTCCATGCCCAACTGTTCGGTACGTGGAACGTTCCATATGTCTGGGCAGCCAAATTAGTCTGGTGTTTGCTGGTCTGGCGTAGGCTCACCGTCCATGCGGCACTGTGGTTCGATGAGACAGTGTAAGCCTGGGAACGAATCGGGTCAAGATTCAAACACCTTACATCAAACCTCCAAGAGTCCTCATTGACGGTCGTTAGGTCATTAAGTCAATATACAAGGAATTTTACCTACCATAGACTGTTATACATCGAGGTCAAAACACCACGCTGGGAAGGATACGCCAACTCCGTTATGAGCAAGGGAGCCGCGTTCGTAGCAAATGCCAAGCCAAAACCGATCGTAAATCTGTACTGCAAGTGAGATCCGAAAAGATAACGATGGCGTACGTGGTTCTCACCTGGCACCGATGAACATTTGAACCGATTGGCTGGCAGTCTGGAGAACCGTGGCAATCAACATTACGGCCGCACCAAAGAATACAGAGAATCGTCGTCCGAGCCCGTCGGTCATGTACGGAGTAAAGGGAAACGCCGCGAGTGATCCAATAGTCTGAGAGCAGGTATAAACAAAAGTAAAATCGTGGTTTGTTCATCAGCTCGCCTGAATAGCACCTAGAAGCCCCAACTTCACATCCCAGTCGTCAAAGGAAACTCATCGCCAAACACAGAAAACTTACCATGGAACCAGATGGATGGTTGAAAGCGGACTCCCATTGAGGTAAGGACTGCAGGCCATCTGATGGGATCTCGCAATTGACCACACTCGCCTTGCATAGAAGAGCATGGACTAACTCATCATACTCCCTGTGTCATTCTATGTCACCTAATAGGCGCGAACATCAGACATACAAAGACGTACCGTCGAAGCCATTAGTTGACGAAGTGATCAAGCTAGAGGTAGTTTCAAGCTCGAACGCCAGCTTGCAGGCTAACGGTCGAACTCACAGGATGCATATATAGAAATTCAGCAACAGAAGTCCTGCCAGTCGATAACATCCATAAGAAGGAAAGATAAGAAAAAGTACGACGGGACTCCACTCGTGTTCTTCCACCACGGTTTGGAATTGTGAAGGAGGTGTGCGTAAACAGAGATCTTGACATCTGTGGGACCAATTCCAACACCCATGCTGTTCGTAGATACTAAATAGGGAGGAATGGTGCAGCCCGTATGCTGACACAGACGTTACTTATAGCCAACCACCGGGCGAACACGGATCTTCATGTGTCTAAACCAGCCCCAATTCGTGTTTGTTCCCGCGGGATAACTGTTCGAAACGCGAACGCAGGTCAGAACCCTGCGCTTCTTCCTGTCAAAACGAAACCCGATAGTCGGAGGACTCCCGCTCTGCCTCAAGCGTGAAATTTTGCAAGGTCACGTGCACTGGCATGTATGTATAAGCAATTCTTTTCGGAGATCCTTTTCTTTGTCGCTAGGGTCGTGTCTTTCTTCCGGAGTGGCGAACGGACTCCATGATGGGGTTAGAATTGTTAGAGTACTGTTCAGTGAATGAGCGGCCGTCGCAGCACGCGAGCGATCGACGTAATGGACGTTAAAGATTTTCTGGGTTGCTCGTACGTGAATCGTCTGATAAAGGACACATGCCAATGAGTGTATGGACTGGTCCGCATCTACAAGTTGAGAGTAACAGCTTACCGGTCTAAGTTTCCAAGACCTGTCAGGCGTTAATAATGATATGTATATTCCTCGGATTCGGAGCGACCGAGGCTAGAACTCAATTATCAAATCGGTATTATCGGACCGTAAGTGAAGCCCGAGGCTGCTCGACTCATCTGGTGGTTAGACGGCCCTAGTCTGGGGGCCAAGCAGTTACAGGTTAGCTGAATTAATTGCCTGGGAGGCCCAGCCCGTTATACGAAGTCGATCGGAAGAAAGTTTTGCGAGTCATCTGAGTTCAAATCACATAACCGCGACACCGAGTCGGAGATATCATCTCACTGAGGCAAGTATTCAATTAATCGTCTTATGGGAACACGAACGGTAACGCAGTGACGTGGGTTCATTGGAGCTTTCTGGGGCCTGGGGGACAGCGAGATGCAAGTCAACCGCGTCTCTGACTGAGTGATCGGCGCCATGACTCGCCCATGAGAGGACATTCACGAGGGTACTCGCGATGCCTCGCACAGGTGGCATTCAAAAGCGAGACACGCGATAGGCCGTCGATCCCGGCAATCTACTACGTAAGGGCACTCGTCCAAGGTGATTTGTGTTGAAGAACTCAGAGCGAGAACTGAGGGTACATGTACATACATATGGATAAATGTAGCTTTAGATGTCTGTGATTCGGAGGTGTCCGTAGCGAGCCGCAAACGAGAATGGTCCTCCCGCAGTCAACTAGTAGGAGACCAATGCCTTGGAATCGAATGCAGAAAATAATCCTGGGGTAGTCAAGTAACTCAGATGTCATATGGGATATCGTGGCCAATATTGATACGGTCATGAAAGTCCCCAATAGCACCACTTCTCAATGTTTCCCTGCCAGTTCCCTGTGCGATCCGGAATGGGAGCGAAGTGGGAGGTGAGGCAAACCGTATCTGGCTCAACTCTGGAGGTGCTATGGCCTCACCACCTGTCTTCATGTGTGTAACAGTCTGCTCAGTCCAGCCTTTACCTTGCGCGACACGGAACACGATCAGAAACGTGGCGATGGTCTGTTAGCAGGGAGTGTGGATGACGAAAAAATTTTTTTTGCAGAAAATATCAAATAATAATGAGCTTTTTTTTCTCTTTGGATGGACGTTGTCTCTCACCTGAACTTGAATCAAGGATACCATGAACACACGTGACACAGCATTCCCGATGGCGAACAAGATAGCAAAAGCGATCGAAACAGCAGAATAGAGTGCGGCGGATTCGACAAGCATCGCAGCGAGTGAGGTGTAATGTAACCCGTACTCGGGTCCCAGCACGGAGGTAATCTGATGACGAAAGTGCAACAGACGAAGCACGATGGCGATGGTAAGGATAATATTGAGGGCGATGGCAACGCCGAAGTACGGTAGGGTGAAATTGACGGAGTTCCCAGTGGTCACGTAGGGATTTGTGGTTGCCGATTGAATGAGGAACAGGATCGCTACGGCTGTGTTTTTTTGTGGAAGTTCGTCAGTTGGGTCATCCCACAAAGTGGCTTATAACTGACCTCCTGAACCTGCAAACAGTAAACAAGGCAAGAACATCACAACCCAGGTAGGCAAACCGCAGCTCTTATAAATAACCTTGAAACGCCATACCTGACTGAGTGGTGAGTCCACCACGGAAAACACATTATCCAATGCTTGACCAACCAGCAAGGCGCCCGATAGACTGTAGGCCATTGCAAACGCCACGTTAGCCACCTCAGTGACAGGGCGAGAGGATATATAGTTTCCAAACGCATTCGGGCCGCCTGGGTAGTTACGATCGTCGATAAAATCCATCTGGGTTGAAGCTGCAAGTGAAACCATGAAGACGGTAGAGAGTACGAAGCAGATGGTAATGTAAAGCAGTAGAAATATGCGAGTTTTAAATGTGAACGTTTTTCGGTTTTTTGCGCGGACGAGGAGATGGAAGGACATGAAGTATAAAGTGGTAGAGATCCCGTAGGCAAAAGAGCTGATGATGGTACCCTGAAGCATACATCTCTCGGAGAAGAGGGTCTGAGGGGACTCATCCGGGACCCAGCTTGAATTAGACGACATATCAGACAAGGGGGGGACTACTGGTAAGATGTATGGCGCGACTGACATGCTTAAGTACTTACTGTAGGTAGAAACGGCTTAACCCTTTCCCATAGAAGCCCGCCGGACAATCGTACTCCCTCCGTCGAAGGGAGCGCTCATATCCATCGTAGTCGAAGGTCGCGGAAGTTGACCGGGCTTCCACATTACTCTCCCGAAATGAAGACTTCGGTTCATCGATCTGTGACTCGGTCGCATATGGATGTACACCAAACATGCCAAACGGTTTGCGAGAATCTATTGGCAGTTTTTCACCTGACTGGCTTGTGTCGCTAGGAAAATGGTGACAACTTTGGATATCGTTTACGCCGTGAAGTATTCGAGGCGAACGTTGTACGGCTTGGGTGGATTGCTAGGATACATGAGATGGTGAGCTCGGTGGCGAGCTCAAAGGGTGGGCGAGTCGGAAAATATGGGACGTGTCGAAGGGGAAACCGGCATGTCAAAGGAAAATGCGCTTACTTGCCTCATTGAAAGCGTACCGTACAGACACGGGTTCAGACGTGCCCTGCACACCAATAAAATAACGCTGCTGATCATCACCAATATTGTATGTTCTCAGTGGAAACCATAAGCAGTGTTATTCGCAAGGATGAACACCTGATCTGAGCCCGAGACTGTTTGCAGTTACGGGCGGCACGACGCGGTCCAGAAGCTCAAGCCTTGCACCCGACATACTGACGCGGACCGGACAGTGTATATTCCAAGTCAGCTAAGTCCGATTCCGGTACCTCCTCATCAATGACCCATATACATCGTATGCTACCACCAGGGTAAATACACCTGCGTGTCGTGTAGAGCCAACTAGTAAGCCACGTCCCAAGCACACAGCTTCGCGCCAGGCCTGACGCAGTTGTTCCGCCGCGTGCTGCAAACAACATATCGGTCAGTCCACCTCCATCCAACTCGACACGACCTGACTCGGTCACAGAGACGTGTGCACCCAGTGAAACCACGACCAGCGAGTGCCCCCCGTCTCAAACTCACGCTTACTACCAAATACGTCCATCTACCCGGGCCCACTCACACGAGACGACCCTAAACCGCTCCAACGCCACCAATGCACCTTGGGTTTCCCGTCCAGCCTGGTAACAATGCCTCTCTCTTGCAACGACCTCGGGTGCGATCCGCACCGTTCTCCGATCGAACCCGCGTCTGTGTGAGTTGACGTCGATCGATGCGCTGCAGCGTGCACTCGGCGTCGGCTCACAAACAACGATGCAGGTACGTCATTCGATGAAGACACGACCGCGTTCACGGCCGCACTCGCAAAGGCGAGCGGTCGGACGTGTTGGACCTCGATTGGGATTGGGCCCACTCGGACGTCAAACAAATCGATCGGTATAGATCACGAATCTACTTGATGTCTAAAAACAACCCTCGCTTTGCCATTTCGACCTCCCTCCTTAAGCGTCCTTCCGTCGCTCGTTGTCCACTGCTCCGACATGTCGATTTCTGCCACCATTTTCCCGCTCTTCGTCGCTGACTCACGATGTTTAGGCGCGCCATTCGGCATGGATCGGAGTGGCTAGTGAAGATCACCAAGGTGGCACGCGCGGGAAGGGTGACCGAGATAGAAACGATGCGTGTCCGAGCAGTGTGGTCATCGAAGGGACCATAAGGGACAAGAGCATACCAGCGTGCTATATTTAGAGTGTGATGAACCATCCTGCAAGGACGGCTATGACCAGGGTGAGTGACATCGTACTCCATGTAGCACTGCCCTTTCCCGCAGCAAACAGTGAAGAACTCGATGACGCGCTCGAGGGCAGTGGAACGCCAGTATCCGAGCCAATTGGGTTCGTCCCTGATGTGGCTAAAAACACCGCGTTGAGTCAAGCCCTTGAGGCGTCACGAAATTAAGAAACGTACAGGAGCCGCTCAGTCCGTTGGCAAGTTGAGCAAAGCCAATAGCGGGAGGGTCCGCTTGGAATACAGAGTACACATTCTTTAGGAACGTGTCACCGATGATCCAGGATGGGAGACTAGTGTCGTTCAACACAGTGGAGCCACCAACGTCGAAGATACTACCGGCACATATTGCCTCGGAGCCTGATCCACTGACCGTTCCAACATTCATATCAGCGGGATTGATGTCCCAGCTAGTGCCACCAAACGAGATAGAGACAGTCACGGAGGTATTGCACGCTGTATACCCAGGGGGAATCTGTGAGGAATCTGAAGGACTAGTGGCTGAAAGTACTTACGGAATGAGTACAACTTGAAGCCGTCGTATTGACCGGAAAACGGCTTTGAACCGGGGACATTCGACCAGATTTGTGCAACGAGGTCGGACGGTCCGCCGATGAGAGAGGTACTAGTGTCAATGGAAGCGAGACTTTCATTGCCCGAGACGGCGATGGCCTTGCCCTGAACCGTGATGGCTGCAGACAATGAATCGATCGGATAGGTGACACATTTGGACGAACTCACATTTGACCTGCTGCACCCAATAGGTAGTTGTAGAGTTTGGCAAGTTGATGAATTGGATGCTTCCCGAGTACAGACTGGAGTTGGTGCCTCCGAGGGTGAATATACCACCTGGGGCTGCATCGATGACCTGGGACTGATCTACGTAGCGCTGGAGGTACAGGCTAAACACGGGCGAAGACAACTTGTTTTGGTTGTATAGCGCCTGCCAAAATGGTGTCACTTGGATCGCGGAGGTGGATGCGGGCCCAAGACCCATCATGCCGGACAGGCCATCTTTGAGAAAGCTAGAAGAGGTTTCTGTGACGGAAACTGGAGAAAGAGAAGGGTGAAAAGAGGGTGCTAGGACGAACGGGGGGCGACGTACGGAAGATTTGGGTCATCGAAAACCCAGCGAAGGTGACGCTATCCTGAGAAATATAGCCCGTGATGTTTCCGAGAGTGTAATCCATGTTGACTGAGGATGAGCTATTCTCATACGACGATGACTTTGAAGGGTCGAACAGCGGAATATCAGTCCCACATACGTGACATTGCGTCGTGGCAACCCATAGATCAGAAGAGCCTAGCAGCCATGAGATGAAATGCACCAAAAGACAGGTAATAGCATACTGGTATCGAGGATCAAGTTGAAACTTTGAGCACTAAGAAAAGAGTGAGGGACGAGGGACGGTATGAGCCACAAAAGGGACATACGGCTTTCCAATGCTAACCACAGCAGAATAGCTGGAGTCGTTTTGCTGCAAAATGAATTAGAGGGGCTCGACTGAGACACAGACTGGGTCGACATACTTCGTCGGTGATGGCAGCCGAGGTCACATCTCGTTTCTGGCTTCGAGACTTGAAACCATACTTTGCACGGATGGCGTCTACGACGTGTGGCAAGTTCGCGACTCGGTCCTGGACGGTGGTAGACCGTCGGACGATGGGAATGTGGATGGAACCCACATCTGGGGCAAGCGGGGGAGCTGTCAAGGCAGAGGGAAGGAAAGTGAAGGCGAGGAGGGAAAGAGGAATCATTAGGGAACGTGGCGTCTACTTGCGAACTCGAATTTAAGTAATGAGTTCCCATCAGGGTACGACGAAGAGTCTCATGGCTTGGCATATCAAGTGACTCAGTGGTTCGTATTTACTACTAACGTCACCCAGCTTGACAAGGTTTCTACCTGACCGAGGAAAACGTTTATAACGTTTTGGTCTATGGAGGATGCTCATAATTCGTGAGAGCGATCTTACCGGACTTGAAACTTCGCCGTGTGGTGATATCATGATAGCATGGTTTGAACTCTGTTTCTTTCGGCAGGAAGCCTTGGGCGAGTCGATAATGAGATAAGGGGGGGAACCGATTTCGGAATGATGACGTGTATGTATGCTGTGTAATAGAAAGCAGGTGATTGAAATGACGGAAGATGAAGAACACGACTTCGAGACACGCGCCGTTTTGTGATTTCGACCGTGTTTCTTGTTAGACAAGAAGTTGCCTGCTGAAAGAGTGCGTCTGTTGACAAGCACGGGAGAGACGAAGATCTGGCCTAAACCCTCGATTATTTTTCGTTCTAGATCATGACAAGCTTATCGGAGTATTGGGTGACAGTTTGTAACACGAGAGTCTGAGCAGTCTGTCGCGATACAACTCGCGATTATAGGAGACTGGCGTCAGGCCCTGAGGTAGAAGGATTACGTAATTCCGGACGGATCGACCTCCGCTGTGCACTATGTAAGTGTGGTCTGCTCGCCACTGAGCGACTGCTGGAAGTTTGCAAGGACGGCTTTCGAGGGACCGTCGTAGCATTGTCATTGTCGATTCTCATCTCGTCAACCTTGGTGGTGGGCTCCTGGTCTTCTTGTACCTCAGCGCAGGCGAGTTTTCCGTATTGGCCTGTGATCTTCCGTGAGTTGCTGTGCTATCGCAGGGGCAGTTGATTTGTCTCGTGGACGCTTCGATTTCCCTGCCATGGATCAGCGCGGGTGTACGGGTGCAATCGATTAACGTGACACGATCCTTGAAGCCCAATGATCCGGCCAACATCGCCGACGTTGCCCGTGAAGAGCAACATCGTTTAGCGCAAAGCGACTGCCTGATCCACTATGTGTATCTGCGCTCTGGATGTGGATGGTTAATCCTAAATCTCGCAACGCCATCGACGTACCACGCATGCATGTTGTCTTAATTGTGTGGATGGGCCCGAAAGTAAACATCAGATTGTTCTTTATACCATATATCCCCTGACACCACGGGAGAAGGCAGATCCTGTGCGTTGTTCCTAGGACATGTATTCTCGTTCCTGACGGGTCCTTGTGCTGCACGTTCGAGACGCGGGAATTAGCCTGCTCTCCTCGGATCAGTCAGCAAGTTCAGTGAAACCTCGGGAGTAGTGGGCCAGACGTTGTCGTCGCTGATCGCGGCCCTTGCTATAAGCGGATGTCACTCACGGGCCATGGAATGTGTAGAAGGAGAAACAGGTATGTGAAAGTTCGCCAAGGGAAACATGTGTAGAACGCTCCTGTCTCATCAGAGGACAGTGAGATTCATATCAGTGCGAACATCTCCACGCACCGGTCGGGGAGAAACGACGTTTTTACTTGCCTCATTGAATCATACAACTTTGACGTGTGTTGCGCATCGATGCATTCAGATAAAATGACACTGCTAATGGTAACCGTTGTACGCGCCACTACAACGGGATTCATCGACAGCGTTACTTGGAGGGATGGATGTGTTACAGAAGCCCCATGAATCGGTCTTCAAGCTTTGGACGGAGAATGGTGCGGTTGAGGACAAACATGGATATTCGAAGTCAGAACGACCAAATGCATCGCATGCCCACACCAGGCGTCGGAACACGCCCCGTGCATCATGCTACGAACCAACTGGCAAGCCACATCCAAAGCGCACAACTCTGCGCTAAGCCCGACACAGTTGCTCCATCCTATGCTACAAGCAACACCAAGGTCAGTCTATGCCCATCCAACGCGACACGTCCTGACCTGGTCGCAGAGACGTGTGCACCCACTGAAGCCACTCCGACCAGCGAGCGCCCCCGTCCCAAACTCAGGCGCATCCATCCGCCCTGCAACACCCAACTTCCCTCCGGCCACTTACCGCCCTCAAAGGGCCGTACGTCCCCGACACGTCTGCCTACCCCGACCCGCTCACACGAGACGACCCCAAACCGCCGCAACACCATCAATACGAAGCGATTGTGAACGTGCCTCGGGTTTCCCGTGCGGCGTGGTGACAATAGCTACTTACGGCGACCTCGGATGCGATTCGCACCGTCCTCCGGCCAAACCTGAGTCTGTGCGGCCCATTGACGTCGATCGATGCACTGCGCGGGACGGAGCGCGAAGAGGTACTTCAACGTGCACTTGGCGTGGACAGTCATCTGCTCAACAATGACGATGCAGGCGCATCGTTGGACAGGGACACGACCGTGCCCGCAGAAGCGGTCGAGGTAGCAGTCAGAGGTGGGCGGGCAGATGGAGGCATTGGGCCTCAATTGAGATTGACCTCAGGTCGGACACCAAACAAATCGATCGATCACAAGTCTACTTGATGCCTAAAAACAACCCACGTTTCGCCTTTTCGACCTCCTCCTCAATCGTCCTTCCATCGCTTGCTGTCCACCATTCTGATCTGTCGGTTCATTATTGCTGTAGTACCAAGATGTCAAGTGTTCTCATCCATCCCTGTAAAGCCCGCTCGGAGTGTCGCCGCCGATCCGACCTCGACTCATCGCCTGAGTCGGGTCGATTTGGCGGCGGTTTTGTCAATCTCTCTCGGCAATCTAGCACAACTGTCTGAATTCCAACCGAGTTCGAATATTGACCAACCCAGTGCTCCGGTTACCCAGAGATCATCAATCAGCTCGACAAAGCGTGGATTTAGTGGGCACGAGAGGTTGGGACAGTAGGGAGATGCTTTAACTAATCAGTGATCACTGTAATCTGATCCCGACGCAGTTATACAGACACCGCCGCGCGTGTGTGCAATCAAAACGGTAGCGAAAATCGCCTAAAACTGCCATTGAATCAGTGTTACAGCGTTTTAAACGCCAAAAAACCGGGTATGTCAAAATTCAACACAGCTTTGGCTACCTAAAACCAGTTTCAAACCGATGCCAACACAGCCCGCAAACACAACACTGGCTAAATCAAATCCTGTCGTGAATGATAATGAGTGGATATCTCGGAGGCACCATTTATGTGGGTTTCCTTCCGGGCTTGGTCGCATGCTTTCTATCGTTGGCACCCCCAAAGTCAAATGTGCACTGCAAAGACATGTTCTGGAGGCATCAGAGCTGGTCTTTTTTTATATCACACAGACCAAACTTGGGCGTCGTCTATGGTCTTCTTCCGTTAGCCTGAGAACGGTAATATTTGCATAGCTAAACTTGAAGTACTTGTAAGTACCGGTGGTCGTCCTGGGTTGCTTGACATGGGGTAGATTTGCTATATCTGACGATTCGGGAATCGAGCCTGATCTTGGCGACTGACCTCCCATTTGAATCTCATCCCTTCTGCGGGAAATCGAGTACACCCTCCGTGCTGGGTATAAAGGAGGTTTCACGAAGATTTGTGTTTTACAGTCTCCTGCCATTTCCCCCATCATGCACCCATCTTCCTTTTTTACCCTCAGCGCTGTCGTTTTCTTCACCATGCCGGTAGCAGCCACCCCTGTTGATCAACCAATCAGAAAGCGGACCAACCACGGCAAGGTGAACATTGTAGCGCATGACGGCTTGATATTGAATGTTGAACGTTCAGGGAACGTAGTCCGATGTTGGCTCAGGTGCTTGCGGTCATGCCGACGTAAATTCCAACCAGACCATCGCCTTATACGACGGTGGAAGCCACTGTGGCCGTGTCAGTACGATTGGCGTGCTCGATTCCATCGCCTATTCACCTAGTACTATGCCGTAGACAGTCACAATAACAAATACAGCGAACAGGAAAACAGCACACAGCATAGTGGCCGATGAGTGTCTTCTCTGCGGTCCCAAGGATTTAGGTATGCTCTATGTTTCTTCCACAGACAGGATCACTCAGCTGATTTCTAGCTATGTCCCCGAGTCTGCTCAACGACCTCAGTGATCCCAGTGATCCAGGGACTGGTATGGATATTATAGTGCACATCATGTGGGATTACCAGGTTTCTTACATCAGGACCACTACCCTAGCATGATTTTTCCCTGCGTGACATTGCAAGTATGGCCAACATCATGGCACAGCAATGTGAAGTAGGGTAAAGCCATATAAGAGATTATAAAGTGTTCTCCAATGATAAGCAATTCATGTCAGGCAGAGGCTTATTGACACTATTGATACAATAACATACGAACTGGCCAGCCTTCAACAGTATCCTTGTACACTATCCTTCAATGTGACAATTAGTCACTGTGTGGTGACATTTTGCCTCCAGTAACCTGAGGTTGCACCACATGCTGGATTTATCCCGAGCACTTATAAGCCATCTGTAATGGTTGCCATCATTCTTGCAGTGTAGGCAATGATTCAAACATCTCCCTGCCCACAAGGTCCATCGACAATCTGAATTTGTACATTGCATTTGAGTGTGTACAGGCGACAAAAGTGGATAGGTAATACACTGGCACTCAGACGAGTTCATTAATCATTCTCAGGCCTGGAGTGCCATTCACTACTATGCTCTTCAACCTCAGGCTGGCAGTGTTCTGCATCTTTATACTGGTACACCGTACATGCTACGATCAAGTGGAGTCAAAGAATCAAAATGCAAATGTAAATGAAAGGAAGTTGATGAGAGTTGGCCTCCTGGTACTGGTTTCGCAACAAAAGAAAGTAGTACGAGGTGTAAGTAAATGGCTAGTCCAAGCAGATACTAGAAGGATGCCTCAAAGTCGCTGTCTGCAGACCCATCACTTACACTGCTGTCACTGTCTTCGTCCTCCTCCCCAACCTCCCCCTCTCCATCCTCGTCAGCATACCCATCATTTTGTGAGACATGACTCCAGGAAGGACCTTCGTCGACTTCTTCGTCACTGGCAGCTGCTTGCAAGTGGTCATCAACGAGCCCCTGTGCATCTCCTCTCGAGTGCACAGCGTCATGACCCACACCAATTGCTGCATACCGTGCAAACATGTCTCGGTCAGCAAAACTGCCAGTGTTTGCATTAGCATACAGGCAGCATTGACACCATGAATGAACTAAAACTCACATGTTGACATAGTATCTCGACCAATCATCAGTTTCACCACGTTGCCTGGCCACTGATATGCCGGCTCGCAGGAGTTGATCAGTACGACCATCTACAAATGCTGGAATGAGGTGACAACCACGGATTACCAGAGAGGGGTCCAGAAATCCGAAAGCGGGGCTACCTCCACTTTCAGGCACGAATCCAATCTTTGGAAGCGTGCACTGCTTCAGACTCCACTTGTAGCCCGGTTCAACTCCTAGCCAACGGACCCAGAGGACCTCCATGGTCTCCTTGATACCACTAACACCTCTGGGGCAGAAATAAACCTCAACATGGAATGCCTTGAGCAATTGACAATACCAAAAAGGGTGCGACTCAGAATCATCTTCCCTCGACAGCGTCATGAGGAATGAATGCCGGTCTGTCCATAGACAATCATGAGTCCTGCGAATATCATAACTTGTGTAGTTAATGCGAAGAATTTTTGATTCAACTATTCGGTCAGGGTTCAGGAAACGTAGATCATTGTGCTGTTCCGGGGTGAACATCCGCTGGTCACCATCAAGGTCCAGGTGGAGTAATCTTGACAGCAAATGGTCCTTTAGGTCCGAGATAAAATGGGGCTATGAGTCACGTAAGCATGTGGGTTGACTATACGCGTGTCCGAGTCACTTGCCTGGATGGCTGGGTCATCATTGTGATTAGCGAGGAACTGCGAGAGACTAAGTATATTGTCCTTTTGAGCTTGCCTTGCCATCGAGTGATGCAATATTGGTGAAGTATCATCAACTTCGTCCATTTCTTCCTGCTTGTGCTGTCGTCTCAGGAGAGTGCGACGACGCTCCTGCCTCGCGAATTGTTCGTCGACGGCCTTCTTGTTGGATAATGCGTACATCTTCTTGATTTGGTGGTGTGCCAGCTCCCCCTGTGATTCGGAGTATTGAAGCAACAGAAACAAAGAATTCAACCGTTTACTTACGACCTGTGTGGTAAAGGAGTCAGTCATCCCAAATGTTTTAATCATTGTGACATAGTCTCCAAGGGCGTGGAACTTGTAGGTGTTGAGGTTGAACGTTTTCGGAAGTGAGGCGGAACGAGCTTCTTTCTTTCGTTGGCCGGCATTGAGCTCAGCCATTTCCCTTCTTTGTCGCTGTGCAGCTTCCATGGGCAATTCGTGGGTACAGATCGTGGCGCACGTGTTTCGTTGAAAATAGCGCAGCTGATCACCAAGGGACTGTAAGGACTGCTGTAGGAGTGCGAGAGAGTCGTCCATGTGCATTCGAAGCTTGGCCAATGCATGCCATTCGGACAGTCGGAATAGGAGACGTTGGATAGTGGAGTCGTGCGCAGGGGGGAAGAGACCTTCGAACACAGGGATGGAACACTAGCGGAACCATGAGTGCCGCCTGCCACTGACAGATCACCCATATGACATACCTGGAGTACCTGCACAAAAAACCATGCTGGTCGTTGGCTCGTGTCCGCCACATCTGGAGGGAAACAGCGTATCATGTTGAGACTGAACGATGATATCTTGGTGAATCTTTCGGATCGCTTGTCAACGACTGGATAGAAAAAGGGTGGCTGAACTCACCGTTCGTTGAGTATGTCAATGTTACGAGGATCGAGAGCATATATTATTCGGAGCAGGTGTTTCATAACTGATTTGAGAACACCGAGCTTGAATTCATGAAGAAAATCCACTACCAGAGCTGGGTAAAGTTTGAAGCCCAAGGGAGATAATCGCTCGCAAAAAGTGTTCTAAATGGCGTAGTAAGGTACCACTTGCCCGGTGACCAAGAGTACTCTTACTAGCGTCAGAACTAGGGATTCCTGTTTCAGAAGGGTTTCTACGGTCGTACCCTTCAGGGGTCGGCCGAGCACGTAGATTGACTGTCGTGTGAGTTTGATCTTATCCACTAAGTACGTTCTGGCTTGGGACAATCTTGCCGCAAGATCTCTGACCAGGCCGGTTCGATAAAACATTGATTTGGGGATCAAGCAACGAGGACATGGGCAATGCCCTTTGTCCCGAATGGTGGCAAGGAGGACCCTTCAATTCTGATCAATATCTGGTCAGCAAGCACATACAAAGGCTCACTTTTCTGGATAGTCTGCTGAGTAAGTGAATATCCTAGGATAGACTCTCCTGGTGATGCCATCGAAGCATTTCACGACAATACCGTTCTTGTAAGCTTCGATGAAGTCTTCGTCGAGTAATATACTCCAGATCGCATGTACAAGTTCTCGCTTGCAGTGAGCAAGAAGGTCGTGGTTGTGCTTCTTGCCAGAGATGGAGGATAATAGCTTTTTGATAGACTCTGGAAGCTGAAGGATAGCTTGAGTCTTCGAAGGAACGCTAGAAAAAAACCTACGGATGGGATGAATGCGACCGGATGACAACATCCAGACTCCGGGTTGGATCGAGCATATTTCGAGATGTTGCCAAAAAAAAGATAAATGGGCCATGCAGACGCATGCCCAAACTGTGCAAGTCGAGTCGAGTCGGACCAGAACATCAGGCCAGCGACCACCCTCTCAAGCTTGCAGTTGTCATCAGCAAAACCAGGTTTTTGTCATAGTACTCATAGTACTCATAGTGAAATCATAGTGCTCATAGTGTTCATAGTAGAATCATAGTGTTCATAGTTGTCATAGTGTCATAGTGTCATAG
>JBBPMU010000255.1:0-34695 GCA_038090475.1 Wakefieldia striispora | reverse complement strand
CGACGGTCATCTGTATGGGGATAAGAGGCAGCTACATAGACTCGCAATGTTCGTGTGGGGCAAAGACGGTGTGAAGTATTCGATGCGTTCCACAGAACTGTCAGTCAGGCTTTCAGCGACAATACACCGGGACCACAAAAACGGCTAGACAAGGCCACGAGATACGAAACATGGTCGTGCAGAACGACGTCCCCACTCACCCAACGTGTTCAAAACGAGGGCTGAGCGCTTTGACGGATCGAACGCGCTAGCATCAGTATTGGAAGGTGAGGGCAGGTTCAATTTTATATCAAATAGAGAGGGAATATGAAGAGTCTGACCAAATATATTTTCGTAAAGTCTATTAACGTGCTTTGCAGGGTGTTACATACATTCGAGGCTTGACCAGTCATGCACTAGAAACATGTGATACTGAAATGGATCACGGTATACGTAGTGCCAGTCAATCCTCTCCTGGTCGACGGGCTCGGAAGCGACTCCGCTTTCCCGTTCTCTTTTCCTCTATCATTTCCGTTGCAAAGAACACGTCAGATCTCCCCATTATCTCCCAGCATTCCTCATCGTGAGTCTCAAGCAGAAGCACAGAACACCCAAAATCGATCATGAATCCTGTCGTGGGATGTTCCCTCGGAGGCGCGAAACGAACGTTCGTCAATGTGACATCACTGTGGACGACACCACGTGGGGGGAAGAGTTTGAGGATAGAGGTGATCTGGCTACGGAGCTCGGGCGTGATCGATGAAGGAGGCATGTCTCGGAGGCCGATAGAGGGGACATATTCTAGCACGATTGCCGGCGGACGAATGGGCCGTTCTTCCACTCCGACAAGTAAGCCGTGATCCGAGGCACGGTCGACGAGCGGCGGAAAGAACGTGCCAGCCCAGAGGAAGTGCGGGATGGCAGTCCCTTGGAGGTCGCGCAGACGCTCGTACGCGCCGAGCCCGATGTCGTAGCAGCCCATCATGAGACGGTGTTATTCCTCCTCTCATAGGGCGTGATAGTGTGGGGGACCGTTTCGTTGCGTTAACGAAACGGGGAAGGCGAATGCGAGTGCGAAAGGGGAAGGTGACTGAGCCTAGAAGTAGTTTAGTTTGGTAGAATAAAAGAGTGATGAAGACAACAACGCCGGCGTGCGTCGAGAATCGTGACTTGTCGGAAAACGTGCGTGAACGGAAGACTTTCGGAATGTGCGTGCGCTTTGGACTGAACTGCTCTGAATTCAATGATGAGAGGGTTGTACAAAATGGTTTATATACGAAGGAAAAGAGGCTATGAAATGTATAGTAGACGAGCTTATCGATCAAGCTTACAGACGAGTGAATGGCGCTGAGTAAGAATGAACGGTGGAAAGAAGAATACGCGAAGCGGTGCTGTGTCGCTCGGGCCGATTCGGTGGCCGGAACCGAAGCGGTCCTTACAATAGTGTTCGCTGAGGGCATCCGTTTGGTCGTCGTGCTCTCCCGAGCCACCTGCGACGGAAATGTTCTCCTTCAATTGGTCCTTAAGCTTGCGCTGAGCACGGTAAATGGCGTTGATCAAATCTGTATCGGAGATCATCGCGTTTCGCGGGCGGGCTATCGTGCCATCAGGAAAACGTCGTGGGACTTAATCCGTCTTAATTCGCCTTAACCCCGTCTTACACACTTGGTCGGCTAACGTTGCCTTGGCCAATCATCACAACGCCCCCCAAACCCATCCAAAAGTATGTACAGAAGCTTTCTTTTCATTAAAATATAGTATAGACGATGTATTTAATATTTTGCAACAGAGTAGGACAGTGTTTTGTAACAGCTCAAGGCACATAAGAGCAGGTAAGTCGGCTAAGACCGTGGACGTTTTGCTAATGCTGGCTGCCCGTTCATGGGCGACGCACCATGGTTTCGACCAAATGGAATGTATGGTGGAGATCCGGTTGTCTAGATAGCGTGGATCGTATATCTTGACGATGACCTCTGGCTGCGAGTCTGCAGTCTGAATGACAGCCTCTGCATCCACTGAATCGGGTTTGGCGAGCACGACGACACTCTTCGTGACAGGTGTAAACAGTTTAGAGTCGGTGAACGTGACCGCAGGGCGATCGTCGACGGGTTTCAATGAGAATTTTCGACCCGGAAAAAATAATCTGAGGGCGTCATCTGTGGCATCCTGAAGAGACCTTTTAAAAAAGAAAAACCAGAAAAGAACAGGAAAAGTGGCAAGCGCCGATTCTTACCTTGGTGTCAACTCGTTTGCACACACTGCAAGTAGGTCGAAGCGACTTGAGGTACAGATTGTCGAAGGTTGACCGTCGGTCATTAGCCCAAGGCCGACAATCCAGGCCCGGCCGAGTCCGAGACAACTATAGTGTGAAATGTTTGTCATTGAACGATCACGCACAGACCATCGCGATGAAATACATCGCGATGGGATTCGTATATAGTAGTCTTGACCTGTACCTAAGGGGAACTAATTCTGAAGTCGTCGTCCCCGGCCCTCACAAGGGCTCACTCTCAGTCTGATCTAAGTCACCTCGCGCTTATCTTCGCACCCGTCTTGCGACACAGATAAAGCCCCTTTTTCTGCCACCCGCATATTTTTCCTCAACGAAACTTCAAATACCGTCATTTACTAAACTTCAATCTATACTTGAAGCATTACCTTCACATTCCGGACAACGTTTAGACCTGACTTAAATTCTGCAAACGCGTCGTGTTATGAATCACGGGCCGCGACGGATGCCGTGACAGTGGTCTTCCGAAGTACTCGTCCTGCCTCTTCGTTGCCCGCATTGTCCGCTTCGAATAACTCGCCTTCGCCGTTGTATCCACTACAACGTCGCCAAAGGCCACACGAGAATCGCTGACACTCGAGCTTGGTGTGAGCTTGATCGCTGGTTCCAACCCGGCGAGTTGTCCAATACTATGTTTATCGCATTTTCTCTACTATAGCAGCCCTTTCTCAACTGACCCAGAGCTGGTATCTACACGTACTCCTCTATGAAGTCTCTTCTAAGTGACAGTCCGAAGAAACCCTAGCTTCTTTCTAGCAATCCTTTATCACGTTATCCTTCTCTGACGCATGCTGCTTTTTTGGTCTATGACCTCGGATATGCATAGAATCAGCAATCAGGCTCTACCACTTCAACACACATCGCTATACACACTCCCTTTGGTTTGCGGTGACGACCTTTCCGCATTTTTATGATTATTTCCTTGACTCTGTAGACGGCCTTCAATTTTCGACTCCCTTTGCATACGCAAGCAAATTCTTTGTCTCGCCCCTCTTTGCTTGACCCGTAGCTTTCGCTGTTGTGCGAGCCAACGAACGCGTGTCCTACGGCCTTGCCAAAGACAGCACAACGGGATAATCGCTGACACATCGCAAAATTAGATCCTCTGACGTACACTGAGCATTGGGAATGCACAGGCAGCGGACGAGGTGTGCCTTATGGACAAGAATGTGGCTTCAGCATATTCCGCGGCACTACGCTCACCCTGGGCGGGCCGACCCGTCTACGACTGCGACCGTCGGAAACAAGCGCGGACGGAGGACGACATGTAGTTGGATGAAACAAGTGAAAGGCGTCGGGGATGCCGGCTGCCACCGGTGACGCCGCACGCTGGGGGCGGCAAGCCACTGGTAGCGATTCAACGGCCGCTATTGTAAGGACCCGCGTCCAGCTACCGATCCGGTCCGAGCGACGCAGCGCCTTCTCACATACCTTTTCATTTTCTCGCTCTTCCTTACTCAGCCCCATTCACTCGTCTGTAAGCTTGATCGATATGTAAGCTCGTCTACTATACATTTCATAGCCTCTTTTCCGTCGTATATAAACCCCTTTGTACAAACCCTCTAATCACTGAATTCAGAGCAGTTCAGTCCAAAGCGCACGCACGTTCCGAAAGTCTTCCGTTCACGCACGTTTTCCGACAAGTCACGATTCTCAACACACGCCAGCGTTGTTGTCTTCATCACTCTTTTATTCAAACTAAACTACTTCTAGGCTCAGTCACCTTCCCCTTTCGCACTCGCATTCGCCTTTCCCGTTTCGTTAACACAACGGAACGGTCCCCCACACTATGGTTAGTTGGAGGAGCGTGTAAATATATCTCGACGCGGCCTTGTTCTTTCTTATCCCAATCCCGTTGCATCATTAAATTGTATTTATTAATCCATGCGTATCCGAGTCGTTTTCCTACTTGTAAAACCAAGTTTACATTGTCTCTCTACTTCGTCTTCATGTTCGACTTTGGACTGCAGAATAGCAAATGGATCAGGATATGCAAGGGGATTTGAATGGAATGTCAGTGGGCAAAAAAGACATACAATGTATTGTGTGATAGGCCATGAGCGATAGCGTAGTAGACGCAATTCAGGTAGGTCGTTAAAACGAAACGAGAAACGAGAGAAAAAGCAAAAGCCCACGGAGGAATGAGAGGGCTTGATCAGACGATAACCCACATAGTCCAGTTTCTCTAGACTGTCTTTCCAGGGACCATGCGCGAGACGGACAAAAGTATGGCTGTTTTCGTCCTTGCATGTACACGAGAAGAGCTTGTGTTCTGGCCTCGACCAGCCCAAGTCCATCGACGGACGTCGAGGGTCTCTTAGAAGGCGTCTTCACAGTGGAGTCGGGCGATGGTGTGCGCTTGTCCGGTTTAAACCTTTTGTTGACGGGCTGCCAGCACAGCAGCACTCACGGGCCATCATATTTAACGACCACAGCCGATCAGAAAAATGTCGCTTGTGTCTCAAAAATCGCGCCCCGCCTACTATCCGAGTCGTCACGGGAAATTGCGGCATCTCGTCCTCAGCCAACGATGAGCTGAGGTACATACGCCTCATTTCTAGTATCAAAAACCTGTTCGTGGTGCACCGTCAGTCAGATAGCCAGTCTCATAGAACAACTTCAGAAATGACTTTGACTCACGGGCACCCATGCTACACAAGTGGGGGGGCATGATACGATGCAGCCAAGTTATGGAAGTAACAATCCACTTGTCTAGGTTCATGACAGGCACAACAGAGTTAGAATTAATCGGCCCTTCAATATTTCAATACTTGAAGGTTTTGCCAAGTACAGCGGTGTGCAATTTTGTTTCAACCCACCAATTGCACGACCTGGTCTGAACCTGTCACGCTCCTTGATAAGTTGATTCATTCCGCAATGAATCAAGGAACAAATTGCCAGCACAATTGCCAAGGGTTTCGGTAACGGATCATACCTTTTCGCCCCACCCGTTCAAACCTGCTCCTCTTCCAACTACAAAAATTCTCCCCTTGCAAGCGGTTGTGGGTTTCTAAGCGGCGAATGTCGATGATTCCAAACGTTATTATGTGAGAACGCGCAACTTCACTTGGTACGACAAACCACCTGCATTAAGACTAGACTATCAATGCTCTTGCACAGAAAAGAGGAGCGAATTCTGGGTACTTGTTCATTGAGCACATATGGACTTCACCGTGGCATTTCGTCTCCGCCCGAACAACTCCTAAGGTTATTAGCGCTCGAATCCGTGGCGATGATCCTTCGGCACCTGATCACGGCATTACCGCCGCCCATTTGACACAATACAAATTGGTGAGGGCCTTCCCTGAGGGCCTCCCAACCTTGCCAAGCTGTATGCAGCCAAAGCAAGGATCGATGGAGTCATAGAATGTCGCCAAACCAATACTAGGGCTGCATGGAATCGTAAGTTAGTCCTACAAGTGAGTACACGAAGATTGTTTCCGTCTTGCATCTTGTGAGGGTGAGCTCGATTTCTAATCTATCAGAACCCCGTGCATTTCGGTCGCCGTACCGGGACATGAACAGTAGACTGCATCCTAATGGGTCTTGGTGTAAGCATATCAATCAGCAGGTACGTACTGGGTAGCAATGGGGAACATCCCAGCGGACAGTGAATTTGGAGACTCCAGACCCTTGATCTGAGCAATTGGTTTTATAAGTACAGCTCATTGCGATTGAATGTGAACAAACGTTATCACCCACGGCGGCATGAAACGCCCGGATCATCATGTCCACATACGCAGCTCGGCTGCGCAAAGTGGCGGAGTACGATAATCGGGTTGCTAGCAGCACTACAGCAGAATCATCCAGGGTTTTCCATGCGCTGCACTGGACGCGAAGTTCGTGAACTTTAAAATTTAAGACGCCGACAGCTCGCACGTTTCGGAATATCCCACCTCAAGAGCTGTTCGACAGACAACAGAGTATAACCTCCAAGCTGAGAGAAAAACAATGCGGAACAAACAGTTGGCAAAGCTTGGTCGGTGCTGGTGAGTCGCCCTACCCACCCCATGATGTGTTACTTATGTGATACGGTAAGGTGCGGTCCGTACGGGATAAAGTGAATTTAACGGCTGTTCCCGCAACATTCTCTGTATTAATTGCTGTTGAACCTTTTGCTACCTAGATAGCGCCACCTGAAACACATATACTGTGTAGTAGTACCGCCAACCGAACTCTTGGATCAAAAAGGGATAAGTCAGGTTACATTCTTCCTTTTTGAAAGGGAACTTAAGGTTTGCGTATTTCATATTCTACCCCTCGGGAACGAACGCAATTCAATGGGGGTTGCCGAAGGACTTCGAGCATGTGGACCCGCAGATTACGAAGGGAAGAAGTTAGGGTCCCCACAGTGTCTATATATCTCCCAAATCAACGAGGGTCAGGCTAACCCTCTTCCTCTGTCGAGGTCATCCTTCGGCCCCGTTCTCGACTTACTTCAAACCAGGCAACAGAACTCAGGATGGGACAGTATGATTCCAGCATTGGTACGTGCCATCAATATATTTCACTCATGCAGCCGACTTCATTGATCGGGCTAAATAATAGGCACACTCCTTGTGGGCATATTCTGTAAGTCCCCGTGGTCGGTCATCGATGTCACTTACCCTTGGAAATCTACTAGTCAACACCTTCCTGTATGGTCTTGTTACATACCAATTTGCAGCGTATCATAGGACGAGTAAGTAGCGTTGGAAAGGGTACTAGTGCAGATGGCTGACACCTCTACCCCAGAATTCAATGATAAGCCGATCGTAAGGTCGGTCGATCGCCTAGCTCGTGTGCGACCCTGACAGCCGGATGACTTTAGGTATATGGTGTTCTTCCTGTTCCTTTTGGATTCGTTCCATAGTATCTCGTGAGTATTACCGATGTAGTGTTTGGACATCGGCTCAATTATTTCGTAGAGCCATATATCTGGCATGGTATTTTGTGTGAGTAATCTTAACCAGCTTCTTTTTTGTCCATGGCTCAGGGTATTCCAGCGTGACAAACTATGGCAATCCAGCAGCTCTTGAACGTAAGTAATCCCGTTGGCTGCATTTCAGTCCTGTCCTGAATATCATTTTGAAGTGGGTGTATGGCCATACGAATTTACCCCTGTGGGTACTGCGTTGGCGGCCCTCGTGACCCAAATATACCTAGGGTTCAGGTACGTATCTGCGACAAGGCGACTTTGCCTCAACCAATTTAAAATGCCCCAGAATTTGGCGTTTGACTAGTAGCAAGTTCCTATATGGCGTAGTCATTTCCCTAGCCGTTCCTTCATTTTTTTTGGGCGTGGCTTGTAGCATCGGGGCTACTATTATCAACGTGTAAGTCTTCCTAATGAGGTGCTATGTACCACACTTATCACAGCCATTTAGGATAGCTAAGCTTCCTCGTATCACACCTCTTGTAATTGCCTGGTTGACCATGCAGGTCATTACGGACACTTTCATCACAGGTGTGCTCATTCACCCCAGGCCGTACAATTCCCGGTAGACTCACTCAAAACCACCAGTTACTTTGATTATCATCTTCGTTCGTTGGAGAGGTGGCTTCCGCAAGACGGATACAATCCTGAACCGACTTATTCGCGGCGCCGTTCAGACTGGTCTCTTTGCTGGGTTTTTCTCGTTGGGTGATTTGATTACTTTTGCTGTTTTGCCGAACACCAATCTATACGGCATGTTCGCCATTCCCATTGGTCGCATCTACACGAACGTGAGTACCCCTAACTGTCGTGAAATTGTGTTATCCGCTCACCAGATTTGCTATTCTTTCAATTGGGAAGACCCTCTTGGACACCCTTCTGACCCGCGATTCTATCAAGAGTGAATTGGTCACGACGAGCGACTTAAATAGGGTGAGTTGCTTTGTTGTGGTTCTCGTGTTGCTGACGTTCAATTCCCGCTCACAGAGCAAGCCCATGGCCTGGCCACACTCCAACACCGACTCGTCCGAGTCGCGTGACACCGAGTCCAAGCCACCGCATACCATGCAGTTGAGCACCATTCGGGAGATCCCTGATTCCCCACCTGGAGACCAAGGGCAACGTCAACACGTCTCACTAATAGCCTGAGATTGACACCGACGCTCGTTATTTTTGGGTCCTTATCTCCACATAACCCCTGGGCGCGGCACCACAACGTGAAATCCCGTCAAATATCCACGATGCCCTATAGCGCTCGTTGTACCGTCGATCGTTTCGCCATCGCTTTCATATTCGCTTTCTGTCAATCATTTTGCGTCATGTTTATAAACTAGATGAAGGTGCACGCCACACGTTGCTTTCGGCACGAGTAGGGGATCGTTGGGCAGTACATTCCGTCATCGTCATCGGCTTTCGGTGTACAGTACGCCAGAGACTCGTGTAATACGCCCGGTTAGACCGTCAGAATTCATGTATCTATGTAGCATGATGTAGTGACCAGAGAACACACGTTGCCAGTCAAACATTCCAACCGCAAACAGCCCAATGCCAGACCTCAGATAGGACATACTTTGTGTGCGTCGAACGTAATCATTTTTTCAGACAAGTGCTTAACAATATGTAGCGATTGGCAAGGCTAGTCCAACATGATACACTATGTTAAAGGTCGACCGTCGGTCATTAGTCCAAGGGCCTACAAGCCAAGCTCGGCCGAGTCTGTCCGAGACATAGTCCTGACAAATTCAGTGTCTGGGCGATTACGCACAGACCACCGCGATGAAATACATCGCGGTGAGATTCGTATATAGTTGCGACCTGTATCTAAGGGGAAAATAGATAGTCGTCGTCCTCGGCTCTCACAAGGGCTCACTCTGACCGATCTAAGTCTTTGTGCGTTTGTTCTCGCACTCGTCTTGCGACACACTAAGGTGGTCGTCCGAGGGCAACCGGTCGGATCCGTCGGACTCGGACGTATTCAAGTTCATGTTGGGTCAGTACACGTGACACGCGGCAAGGTTCTTCTGCTAGTGAATTGAGAGGAACTGGTGGAATACAAACGAGACTGCGGGTCGAGAGAGCCGACCTTGCATAGTTGCGCAAGAAGTATGTATTACCAGATCTTGAGCCACCTGTGACGCGTGACAACCTTTCGCCAGCCATCACAGAGATCTTCGATGCCCCGAACTAATTCGCCCCGAGTCAGGCGCTACCTCGGCTGCGCGCGATCTATGTACGTCGGCTCCCATTCCTCGCACGCTTATAATTATAGGGTCTCCTTCAACCTGCTCCAACAGTGGCCCCTTGTGCTCGTTTCATCACCCCTCTCATCTACCACTCCATCCGTGACGCGAATGCTACTACATTGATGTACTACTGCATCGTCGGTGATGGCGACTCGGACGTCGAGTAGTGTGGTAGCGCGAGCTTATGCGGCGTTGGACGGGTGGGGAGTTGCCAAAAGAAGTGGTAACGGCTGGCACATTTCCCACCATGATCACGCCAGCCCCATGTTCCCGTGGAGAGCGAATCTGTTTGTTGTGCGGCAGCAACTTGTGCTCGAGGCAGAGATGAAGATGCGAGCGTGGAACCGGGTGCCGGTCCCCCGATGTCGACGTCGACCAATTCTTCGCCATAGGCAGGTACGTTTCGTGAGCCGGGGATATCATACGAGTACTTGGATTCTGATGGGTAGGTAGCAGATCTACACTAACCAGGGAGTACAATGTGATGTGGCGCACTGCACGCATCCCGTAAAATTCCAAATAATCCGTCAGGACCATCGGTACTGCACTTCGGCATACTAGTGTGCCAACTAAGTGACGTCTCCTGGCGTCCATCTACGGTGAGTAACCTCAAAGAGTGGTGAGTCTGTTTCGCCTCCGTAGTGCACACGAAGATTTGGTAGACTCGAACCAGACCGTTTTCTGAAACGGTCAGGTTGACAGTGCGAGTGGCCGGCTGCCAAACCACTCACGATGCTAGGCCCATAGAGATTGCAAAGCTTCTCGTCGGCTTGGGATCAACGTGCCCATTTGCTAATTTCGTCGATTCGTGCACTATTGCTATGGGTTACAAAACGCCCGCCACTGCTGTGAGATGGATCACGATATTCAACGAATGCTTGCAGTTGAAAGATATCTGACTCACGAGGCTGGACCCGAGGCAACACTTCCAAATATCCTTGAGCTCTGCAGCTGGGTTTCATATCCGAGGCAATTCTAAACATTATATAACGGATGTTCGTGGTACGTATTACTAATGGCCCCATCCAATGGCAGAGTCGAGGTATACGACAGGTTGCGGTTCGCATGCGAGATACTAGAAGATCCACTACACATATAGCAAATATTGTGGGGGATACACTCGCCAATGCAGTTCAAACCGGAAACGGAGCCTTTAGACTGGTAGGTGTTGTATGTCTAAAGCAAATTGACAGCGGAGACCCGACCCGATCGACTTCTTCCTATCTGGACCGCGTACATGTACCAACGACGAGTTGTATTCCATTTTTACATACCGAGTCAATGCGTGCTTGGATGAGAGGAAGCGAAGTAACTCATGTTTGGTGACGAAATGCCACCAAGTCGCGTTGAGTGGGTCGTCGAGCACCCAAGCGATGTTTTGGCCATAGGCTTCACGTGTGCTGTACCGTAGTACATACATAGGACCTACACGCATACAGCCCGGCCTCGAACCAGAGCTAGCCTCGCCCACTGTACCCTCGGGAAGTTCGAATCCGACAGTGGCTCAAGGGCTAGATTTGCAATCCATTCTCCCCCGTTATTCTCTCGCAATGGAAGAGCGCTGAATCAATCAAAATTCACCTTTACTGCAGGCACCCTGGGCAGACCCAGCTTTCTACTTCTGTGTTTCGTTCGACATCAAGCAACAATCCCCGCAAGACACGCAAGATTTATAAAATCAAAAAGTGTCTCGTTTCCATGTTTGGTGAGGGCAACTAATTGCGGGTCATGTTTTCACAGATTGCTGACGAAACGCACACGCACAGGCGAAATTGGGTTCGACGTTCCCGAAGCCCGACTACCATGGTTTACGCTGGAAGAAAGGCTGGGTACACCATTTTGAACTGGTCGGAAGGTGTCATCTGTGAGTGTGATAAAGGGGTGTATAGCCTGAGCGCCAAGGACGCGGCCAAGCTTTACCGTGCAGTCTTCGTAGACCGACCACAAGAGTGGGTTCAGTTTGTTCATCACCTCGAGAGTAGGCGTCATCTCGGTCGTGGACATTTTCCATCTTCCTGTTCGGTGTCGCTGACTTCGGTGTTTGGGAATTCTACAGGGGACTCGGAGGATGGTGAAAGGATTGTGTCACCGATCATCACAGACGCACCGTCGTATTCAGAAGAAATTGGGGCGCAGGGCACAGACGACCGTCCATCGGCATGCAAAGCGAACTTTAGAACCATTCAAAGTAATGACACAAGAAGCATACGGCATTGAATATTGAGTGCCCACACAAGAGACGGCGTGTGAGCTGAGGCACGTAAGGCTTTATGGGAATCCGGAATTGAGCCCCGCCAAGGCTTTCGTCCATTCGTTGTATCGTACTTCCCTCTTTGTTCGATAGGGAGCGTATGTGAGGCTGCTGGTAGTGCTAACACGTTGTCGGAGGTCTGGACGAGATCCAAATTTTGTTAGGTGAAGTATCAGGGTAGTCAGAATTGTCGACGAATCGATTACAATCGAGATCCTCGTTCAGCCTGTTGCGACTGCTCACAATGGCAATAATAAAACTTTCGGAGTCCTGGATAACGGAACAACAAAGGTGACTGTCAACTGGCCTATCCAAGGCGCCCAGGACCGAGCGCCTTTAACGTGGCCTCAATGCCGTTGCGCCTGAGTCCTTCGCTGGGAACTTAAGTGTACACCGTATTCAGCGTTCTCCTGCTTTCAGTCTATTCACTGCACACCACTCCCCGACTTGACAACAGTAACTCACCACCGTAACACCGTCATGTCCGGCATCAAACCACAAGAGTCCGCCAGTGATGGTCTCCAACCGCATTGCGTGATCCAGGCGCATAGCAAGAGGATCTCGGCGCTCGCAAGTATCTCCGATGGGCGACGGGTTATAACCGGGTCTTACGACCGAACTGTAAAGGTCTGGGACCTGGCGAATGGGGAACAAGAAGGGAAGTCGATGGAACACAGGGATGCGATCAGCAGCATTGCTGTGACCCAAGACGGCAGAACGATCATCAGCGTCGATGAAGGCGGAAAAACCAAAGCGTGGGACGTTCGATCGCACAAATTGGTTAACGAATGGACTCATCTGGAGCCATGGCCCAAACTTGCCATCTCACCAGATGGTCGACTCGTAGCGTTGGGTGGATATACCGTGGGAATTTACACTCTGGACGGGAGCCGCCGGGTCAACACCATCGACACCATCGTTCAATCCATCTGCTTTTCTCCCGACGGCAGCGAACTCGCCTGTGGTACCAATAAAAATTACATCCAGCTGTATGGCATCAGAAGTGGTACCCCCACCCTTGGTCCGTTAAAGGGCCACAACGGGCCAATCCGGAGTATTCTGTGGTCGTCCGATGGCACTAAGATCTTCTCTTCCTCGAACGACGGCACGATTCGCTGTTGGGACTCGGGTACAGGCCAGCCATCCAGACGTATATGGGAAGGTCATTCCCTCTTTGTTTCTCCGCACGGGACAGTCCTTGCAAGTGCAACTTCGGACCGCTTCATTCGCTTCTGGGATGCAATCACGGGTTACCCCATTGGAAGACGTCTGCAACATTCTGATGGCGCCAAGAATGTTCCCCTTTCCCTGTGTGGTGACTTTGTGGCATCAACAGGAAGGGATGGATATCTGTATTCGTGGTGGGTGGCGGGGCAGGATTCAGTCGAGGATCAGGTAAGGTGCACCTCAATCACTCTTACCTCATTCTTATCACGGCCGCAGGCGAACCGTACCCGTAATATGCAGGACTCGCTGCAACACAGGCAAGGTCAACTCGCCCATCCACCCGGACCGTACTCTGCGCCCATTCCCCATACCGAACAAGTCTACACTCGCGTGAGCGACCACAACTTGTGATTTCCCCCCCGCTTTCTGACGCCTTTTGAAGCTCCCCTCAGGCTCAACGACCCGTCTCCCCATCCCCACTGCGCTACACGATGCATACCTCTCACCGAACGTGGGGAGGTCGCAACAATCCGGAAGATCTAACGTAAAGTATGCCTGTTCGGAAGCCAGTAGCATCACGGGTTGACTCAGTGCCTTCATTCGAACCAAATTTGGCCAGGTCCCCTCCTCCACCGGATCTCACCCCCCACATCACCAAAATTACTGAGCAGTATATCGCTGGTGGAGGTTATAGCGACGTCTACAGATGTTGGCTACGATACCAGGATGGTTCACGAAAGCAGGTTCGACCATGACAAATGGTTCCTATTTCAGACATTGATCTCTCCTCAGGTTGCAGTAAAAGCGTTTCGATTCAAGTTTGCGATGGATGGAGATGCAAGTGATGGTCCTGTCTTCAAGGTACTTTGCTTCGTCTCAACGGTTCACAAGTTCGATTCAAAAGCCCGATAGATGCTCCATCGAGAGCTCGGCATTTGGAAGAGGCTCAAACATGACAATATCGTTCAATTCCTGGGCATTGCACATGGGTTTGGAATGCGTGACGCAATGTCGCTGGTCTCATTGTGGATGCCCAATGAGTCCCTCAACCGTTTCTTAGATCGTTATGGGGATAGGCTGGCCCTGGCGCATCAACTCCAAATTGTACGTCCCCGGTAACGTCAGTCCCTTTTACCTTTTCTAATTGCAAGATAGTTGTCAGACGTCGCAACTGGGTTACACTACTGTGAGTTATTATTTCACACTACCACTAAGGGTGCCAAAGAATAATACACGACAGTGCATTCGTTCCCTGAATCTCCAGTGGTCCACGGTGACTTGACTTCAGTGCGTTACTTAAAGCGGTCCCATCAGTATCCTCCTTGTCTAACGAAATGGCAGAACAATGTGCTCCTTGACGAAAATTACACTGCGCGACTAACCGACTTTGGATGTGCTTCTTTGGTGGGAAACATTCCGGAAGCACTGATGCATCTCCAGAGGACTACTGCACGGATTGGAACATTGCGCTGGACTGCACCAGAGGGAGTTGATGAAAAAAAGATAACCACCCGGACAACTGAGAGCGACATATACTCTTTTGGCTGTCTCGCCCTTCAGGAAAGTTCACTACGCACGAAATTTTGCTTGGTATTGATATCCGTGTAGGTATTGTCCGGAAAACAACCGTGGTCGGAAGTCCGGGAAGACATGGCTGTAATCGTAAAGTTAAATAAAGGCGAAACGCCAGGCCGACCACGGTCCCGGAGGATGGATGACTTGCACTGGGATCTGATTCAGTGTTGCTGGTCAAGAAGAGAGCAGCGGCCTCCTGCGAACGAAATACACTACAATATCCAACGGTTCCTGATGCGTTTCCCATGCTCCCAGTCACTCCGCGACGCAATGATAAAGTGGACGAGCCGCCCGGATCCCCCTGCAAACGAGCCTCCATTTCTCCCTGCCATGGGGAGCTCAAGGGAGAACGCTGGTATCCCCTACAAGTATAACCCAGAAAGGGAGATTCCGTCTGTTCTATCCAACCATTTTGACACCTCAGATCCTACATATTCCCCAGGGTTGAATCATTCCCTCTCCGAAGGGTGAGTGTTTCGATACCGTCAGCTTTTTACGCTGCCTCGAACGCGCATCAGTGTGGGCATGCCTCGTCATTCGACTTCGAGCAGGGCTGCATACAGTCAATCAACGTGGCCGCCGATCCACTTGCTCTCCTTATCAGATGGTAAGTCAAGTCTTGTTCTCCCAGCGTGCAGTCCGCTCCATGACTCCTTAGAACCTCTTCAATCGTATTCCAATACGTGGACAAGTGGATCCGGGGCGAGTCAAGGACAGGGATATGTGAAACGCGCTTAGCAGAGATATGCCTTGCCTGACTCGTCGCAGAACTCCTCTGCCTAAGGATGGCAAATTTTTGCGTCGTAATCAGTGTTGAAATTCTTACTTACCTGGACCAGTTTTTATTTGATCCGGTTGACACTGTAGTAGCTTTTCGCCGGTGACTATGTGAGGAGCATTTGGCCTCGTTCCAGGTCTTCGACATTGTAAATGTAGATATATACCTTGCATACACTGCCCCTGGAGAATTCCCGGGCCCGACTGCGGCACATCCATATCAACGCAACCGCAGCCGGTGATCTCGGATTCAGTCACGGTATGTTTCGGGTAGCCTGTGTATCGCCGTGATCGACTAATCTGGCATGGACGCCATGGAACACAATCTTCCCTGCGAATCTGACAGATCGTGCCAACTTCCCCAAACATAGCCAACTAACTCCTTCGTGGAATGGCACTGTAGGATCTCTGCCCGTTTCCATTGCGACAGTAACCGTCGCAGTTGCTCCAGTCTGCGTTTTCATAAATCAAGTCCATTTTTAACAATCCGGCACTTGCTGGCGACACACCTGTGCACAATGACAAGCGGCGCTGGGAATCGGTAAAATGCTCGCACTGGCTGCCCCAGAGCATGGGCCACTTCTCGCCGAGGCGAATACTTTGACCGCCCGGCGGCTTGCTCTCAGTTCCGTCATCACAGGCCATCTCTCTTGCGGACATGGGTGGCCAAGATTGGTCAGGCGGGCACTCGCTAGACGTTTCGACTCTTTACTGGTGACACCAAGATTGATACCTCATCCCGCATTTCCGGCTTATATGCGCATCGTAACTGAGCTTGTGTGCCATGCCACCGACAGTTTCGCTCAACTTGACGGATTGGTTCGGGACACCCTGCCTCTGTCTGACATCCGCATTGACCCATGTATGCATGTGTTCGTTCCTTTGTTTCTCATGCAAACGAAGTCACAACTACAGGTTATGCTGTTAGATACGAAGTAGATTGTGGTCAGTACACGTACTGCCCCGAGAATACACACAACACGGCACCCCCTGACCAGATCCCCCTCCCTGTGCCACGTTACGGAGCTTACTATCGGTGAGCTCCATACTCATCTTGCTCATTCTTGGTTGAGGTTTAATGTTTGATGGTAGTGACATGCCAATCTCACTTTTGCTTGCTGCCACGCAAGCCATCCCTGGGGTGACTAAGACTTTGGGCACCGCCGGTTTCAACCTTTCCTTGTTCACGGGAGACTCGACGTCGCATTACTACGACAACCAATACTCCAAGCAAGTTTCCCTACTCATTAGCGTGTCCGATCTCCGATCATGCTGCTGCAGATTCTTACAGAAATAACTAGGTTATCGTCTACTATCCCCACAACTAGTATCTCGGTCCGGCATGTGATCACCATTCCCCTCTTAAACCATTCGCCTAACGACTATGGTGTGTAGTGCGCTGTGGCCAAGAAGCCTGCTTTTCGCACATGTGATCTGGGCTGTATGTCCACCTCTGCGCCATATGGTACTACGAAAATGGCTTCCGGATGGCTTTTGTCAAATATGCACGTACCCACTGTGCCACCCACCCTGCCAAGCGTCCTAATGGATTGCGCATCATTTCGCTCGACCCTGATCCGTCTCGTCATCTACACATATCCGATGAATCACCAGCGCCCGAGAACCTACACGTACGTCACGACTTTGCAAACCTTGATACAGTTTTGTGACCGTGAGTGATCTCGACAGACTAAACTTTTTCGGCTACATCAATGCCACCGACCCTGATTCATTCGGAATTCTCCTATTTTCCTTACCGATGAACCCCAGGACGCCGAGGATGCAGGTGACTGAGGTGAGCCTTTTACTCCTTTGGCAATCAACTTTTGTTCCGATCAGGACATTTTGAAATCTAGCCTGGATCGTCGGCTATGTTGAGTGGGTGGGGAATCACAGATTCTAGCTCGGTTCAAACTCACGAGCCTGTGTGAGTCGATCTTCTCGCTTCGCTTTCTTGACCAACCTTGTAGTCTACCAAATGTGAGTCTCGCATGTTCTCATTCGCAGCAACGAAAGTGCTGAGACGAGATAAAGCATTGATAGTACTCGGCACACGTTATCGCAAGCAAGTGTCGAATGTTGGGGCCAGGGAGGAGGGAATGTTTGGACGTTGACGTGTCCGGAGATAGACATTTTTTTTGGACACACGCACGAGGACCAGCGTTTGGTATGTAACTCTTGCTGCATTTTGCAAGTTGTTTCACGGCGTTTTCCGCCTCAGGAAGATATTCTATGCAAACAATGCCCACTGACATTAGTGCCAAGACTGCGCAGGCAGTGTCGCGGGTACGCGAAGCCATGTCGTCCCGAACAATAGTACCTAATGATGTTGCTAGATTATGCCATCCCTTATACCCTTGGTACACCTCAAATCGAGTTTCCGTATCGACTCTGCGGTATGATTCCACGTCCCTGTCTTGGTCTTTGAGACTGGACGCAGATGCTCGACGTGCTCGGTACGTTTTCGAAATTCAGATAAGGCCTTCGGTGGTCTCTATGGTCTCTGGCCCGGTTCCACGCTTTTGATTACTCACCGGCTCATCGGAGGACTCTGGACCACGATCCAAATGTCCGGGACGACTCCAAGAAATGTACCGGGCAGCTGATCCTGTGACAGCGCAAATTAAAATACGGGATCTGAGCATGTTGATGCCGGTTCTCTCGTTCCCGACCGAGTCGGACCCCTCAGGCTGCGACGCGAGTGGCTGTACTCTAAGACACTTGTACTAGTACTGTGTCGACAACCCACAGACTTCAACAGGTTAGTCAAATAATCTCGTTAGTCACTGTACTAGCAATACGCATACAGTCGAGCAAAACAAAAAATATGGCAGAGGCAGTTCACGTTTACGGGTGAACGCGCATAGCCATCCATACGATCGGGTGACAAGTATCAGCTGTCTTGTACACTATGTAGGGGGGCGAGAATAGGTGAGAACGACAACACAGAGTGACGGTCGTGAACTCTCGGTACTATGAGAACACGTGACGGTTGTTGGATGGTGTTGCAGGGGTGAAGACGAAGGCATGCTTCAAGTGTGCGCAGTGCATACGCATCTGTTCGGATGTGGAGGGAAAAGTGGGGAGGGTGTGAACATGCGCGATTTTGGGCAACATGCGAGTGTCCGTTAGGACATGGAGAACAAGATGGCGAGGGCGAGAGCCTATGCATGGTCTGTTGATGCACGGAGGGCGAGGCGTTGAGCGGGTGCACAAATGAGTGCATCCGTTCAGATCATCGGTGAGGTGGCAAGGGCAGGCGTGTGGTCCATTGGGATGTGAGGGCGACATAGTGAGGGACTGCATCGGTGTGTGTAGGCAAAATGGTGGGTACGATGGACCATCGATCATTATGTATGGAACTGTCTGCGCGTGCTGCGTCGAGTCGCTTAGTCAACAAGACCAATTACTTAATCTTAGCCTCTGGACCGAAGCGGAGACCTCTAGGGGTGACACATTAGCTGCGAAGTCATATATGGTAGCATGTCGTACAGAGTGCCAAGACTCGGAGCGCATTTAATGACACTCAGTGGGAAGTGGACATTTCTCCTTGGCATTTTTTCAGCCGATCTGCGCTTCACTTAGGCGCGAAGTTGGCTACTTATACGTATGCTGAGCGGCTAGTGGGTATCTACGCTATGACCATGGCAAGTGAGACATCCGATATTGTAGTAGAGTATCTGAAATACCGCTCGGAAACCGACGGACAAAGGAACAAGAGAGCTGAGTCGGCGTGACGATCGAGCTAGGACCAAGGACAACAGGGGAGGTCGGATCTAGTAAGGGTAGAGTGACTGCTGGCAGCCGGGAGTCTGACAGTAAGTGCTTGGCCCTTCATCGAGATTTGGTGATTGGTTGGCGGGTGTCCAACACTGGCAACTTGTGGCAAGAGAAGCTTACAGAATGATTACAAACCATTGCGACAAACGAGGATACCGGGGTGCCGCCTAAACGCCACATATCAGAAGGTCAAGCATTAATGTGGCTGCGCGGCGCGCTTTGAATCATGCCTACCGCGTGCCTGATGAACGATATTATACTAGTACGGCTCCGAGTCAGTCTTACCTGTATGAACACTGTCACTGCAACCACGTCCATACCCCGTGCGTTGGGGGGATATATGTGCATTCCTCTTCTTGCCGCATTGTTGCGATATCGCTGTCGCCCTTTGTGGCGCTGACTCCCGTCAGCGTCATCCGAGTTGCACAGCTTTTTGGACGGCTTTTGTCATAAGCCCGGTGTCATTGCCTTTGTTGCCATCATCTTACGCCCAGAACTAAACTTATTTGCGCTGCCAGAAGGAGTCTAAGCGGCCGTTACCTGGCATTATAATCTGGCCGCTCTGCATGCTGTGAAACTGACTTGGCCCCCACCTTTCCCCCCTGACATCGCATACACCAATGCCTGGCTGGACGTTACTCGACACCCATCCGACTCAAGGTCGCGCCTTCCATCGTCCGTTGGACCCATCCGAAACGAGCTTTCTCTGGGATGGCCTCTTAAACGGAACCGCAGACACCATGCTCGCATATCAGCTTCGTCTTGTCAACGGCCCTCAAGACGCACATCTATTTTCAGATATCAATATTGTAAAGGCGTGGTTATCTGCCAAGAGACGCTATCCGCTCACCTGTGCCACCGTACGAGGACCATCGGGCATGTCATTCAGGAAGACAGCGTCACAAACCGCCGAGGTCGACGATTGCGACAGGATCGCAGGAGTCACCTCCCAACCTCATCTTGTCGTCCGAGAACACGATCTTACCGTGATCCGTCCAGGTGAGATCGTCTTCGAACAGGCGGCCTATGCAGAGAAAGTGGAAAAACGGATAGCGACTTTCTTTGATGGTGCGCGCCCACTCTCGGAGAACCTCCTGATGCAGCTGTACGTCGTTCGTGAGACCGAGAGGATGGACGTGCTGTACTTGATCGTCCGGGTGGCGCATTTCGTAACGGACGGGACGGCGAACTATGCATTCGCGCGGTGTTTATTGGATACGCTCGCGCGGGGCGGAGAGTCTGAGCCTGTCCAACTCCCATTGGAGGACAGGTTAGCCATGGCAATACCTTTAGCGGAACGCGTGCCTATGCAACTACGCTCCCTCAGCCCGGCAAGACGGCGGTGGCGAAAGGCTATCGGGAGCCTGTTGATCCGATTGCGGATGGAGAAGATGAAGGTAGGTATTTCACTTGAAGCATATTCCTCTGTTGTAGTTAACACGTCTGATACCATCGTTATAGGGTGGACATACACTTCCATGTCGCATCATACACTCGACACCCTTAGTCGCTGCACGATCTCGCGAAATGTCCATCGCGCTCACACCTGCAGAAACTGCCACTGTGTTGGCCAACTGTCGTCTGCACAAGGTTACATTTGGAAACGCCTACCTCGTCTTCGCGCAAATCGCCATGACTCGGGTGCTTTACCGGCGATACCTACGCGGGGAAATTTCAGAGGAAGAATGGCAACATCGAAAGAGAGAACCACATACCATTTCAGCTCCACTTAACCTGCGACCATACCTCGACAAAGCGTGGTTCGAGGGGGGCGGAGGAGGGGAATTTGTGACGTCCCTGAGTTTATCCTTTTACCAACTCCCGTTCATGCCGCTCGGTGAGACGGAGAGATCCCATCGACAGAAACTTGGCCTCTCAAATGACGCACCGCCGTTCTCGGAGCTCCTCACATTTGATCGCTTCCTTCATCGTGCTGAGTCACTCAAAAAACAGGCGGTAGCACTCGTCAACCACCCTCTCCTACTCGAAATGGTGCAGGCTGCGGGTGTGCAGCGCCAACAACGCTCGCGACCGGCAGTTTTGCAATGGTTGCAACGCACTGAGGTCGCCAAAAACGGCATGCATGAAGACTCAGACGAGGAGGTTTTGGCAGTTAAGGACATCCCTAGAATATGGGCCCATTCAGGCTCTAGTTTCGGTGATGTGCGTCTCTACCACACATTTCGATTCGTCGTCATTGATTGGTTGTTGCTAGTTGGCTTCGGCGCTGCCGCCCGAATACCCCTTACCGCCTACCCACCGACTCTCGCCATTTGCTTCCGTTTCGCACCCGTCCAGGGCAGGCTATGCCGCACCTTCATGGTCTTCTGAATCCTCCCCGCAGTCATCCTCGTCGACTGCCTCAGGACTAGACAATACGGCACCAAGAATCGCGATAAGAAACACCTGGCTTCATCTCAATGCACGACCCGCAGAGCTTTACCTGACCGCATGGAGTTTTCGTGGATGTATGAGGATGGTCAGTTGTTTTGACAGCAAAGTGTACGAGGAGGCAGTCGTCAAGGAATGGTTAGCTGAAATCAAGGGAGCAATGTTGTGGTACCTCGGTCGGACGCATGAATCGCGTCGGACCAGGCAAAGTCGCAGTGGCCAGCTCGGAGTCGAAGGAATACAAGCTAAATTATGAAATTAAACGTTACGACAGTTGCTCAGTGTCCTCTATCACGCACCTATTTACATAGAATCTCATTCATGACGAACCCGTGAAGCCTCGTAGTAAGGTACTCGGAATGAACTAGCTAGCCAATTATGGAATCAAGTCCTAGATGGGAATTTAATTTAGTCTCCCGGTCCCATCGCTCTCTCGATGTGCTTACTCGGGTCCACATTCCTGCATATACGGAGGCGTCTCTCCGAGCCTGAACGCCGCCTTGTTCCCTTGAGGTGGTCCTTGGCGAGGTTTGCTACGTTCCGTGGCGAGTCACGTGGAGATTTTGGTGGCCCGCAAGTTCGAGGGCCAGATCGTCTGTGCTGTGCTTGGCGAGCTCATGCGAAAGGTGGGCATCGCGGATCATGCATTAAGTTACCAAGATTCTCGCACACCGCCCCTGCGATCTTGAAACATGCCTCAACATCAGGACTTCCCGGCATCGCGAGAAGACAGGAGCAGGTATCTGAGTCCCCGTAGACGGTATGACCCCTGGTCGTACAGTGGAGCGCCGAAGACGAGCCAATTCCTCAGGAATATTCCCCGATGGGGAATCGAACCCGAAATCGGACAAACGCACAATGTAATCCGGACCGAGGAGCGCATTGTTCTGTCTCAGTCAGACATGAAGCGCACCAACGTATCTGGTTTGACGCACGGGGTTCAAGTCACCACGAAAAGTTGGAAGAGAGTGCACTGTCAGTCGTTATTCCTTTTTGCCTGCGGTAACAATAAGAGTTACGCACAGTAGTGCAGGGTAAGCGAGCAAGGACCAATAGCCAGTATACGCACACAATGGAGTCGGTTTGCCCCTAGATCGTGGTCGTACTTTTCCAGAAAGCTGTGAAGAGATTGGTTGAGCATCCACAAACGACACCAGTGACATTGTATCATGCATCCTGAAACTTCATATAATATCCAAGGAAAAGAACGATATTACGATGATAGAGTCTCTTCCATATTTCAAGCTCTCAGAGAAACACCCGAAAATTAGATTATGGGAAGCAAACCTGTATGGTCCATGCTCTTGCCGTCAGTTCGGCTATCCGCCTCCCTAAAACGTTGGTTACAGAGCAGGTTTAGGAAAAAATTTCAGCGGGATTTATTCAGTGGTAGTTTTTGTATGGAAGAGTTAGAGGGCGGCGTGCTTGAAGGCTTTGCCAATGGGTGCTAGTGGGCAGTACAAGCTTAATTTGTGTAATAAACAGATGTAAACTTGAGACTGCCAGCGTGGAGGTTTTGATCGACACTTCAACATGACACGAAGCTTTCGCTGAAACGAGCCGCCAAAAGCATTGACTCATCACTCGTATAGGTCCAGAGTCTTCTAACCTCGTTATCATAAGCTGGACGTTCATTTGCCATTGGGATTTAAATCGGGATAAACAATGTCTCATATCAAAATGAGGCTCCAGCCTGATCAGATACTTACGTTGTCACTCAGTCCGTTGACGCTCTAATGGGCCGGCCGGTGAGATAAGTCTCCTGGGAGTCCAAGCAGGCCGTCGTTGTGGATCTTACGAGAGCCCCTTTTCGGGGGGAGTGTCGCCCTGTGCACTGAGTGCGAATATGACCAACTTGGTCGATATGCGGCTGACTTGCCTTTGCCAGATGCTTTCGAGCGAAGTCGACCGCGCAGAAGCGCTTGCGCATGCGGCAGCTAGTGTTCGCACTGTGCGCTACCATGGCAGTACGTTCTAACTTGAAAGGCAGTCCTTTGATTGGTTCCGATCCTTCCCTAGTCGCTTCCCTCACTTTCCTGGTCTGGCATTCCTTCTTGACATTAGATCAGGATGTTCAGTACATCTGGACGTGCGTACTAATTCTGGTCGTTACTCCGGTCAGTCTCATCGTGATAACTACAGCATGCGCAACACGAATCCCTTCAAGTGGGTGTACCTTTTCCTCCGTTATGCTGTAACAGTTGCGCATGTGTCAGTGTTGTGAGACTCTCAGTCGTTTCGTCAAATGTCGCTGATTCAATCAGGGTGCACAACGTCTTGATAAAGCAATTGTCGAACGGAAGTAACCCTCCTATACTCTGCAGCGCGTGGACCGTCTATGTCATAGCTTCCACACAGACTTTGTTAACCTTGCTCGAGCTTATTTTGGCCACTCGGGGTAAGTCATGCAAGATTTTTGTGTCGCGCCGTGATTTGGCTGGAAATAGTTTGCAGTGCTTGCTTTATATGACCGATCCAGAATGATAGCTCTCCTGTTGCTGAGTTTAAGCTTGATGGAAATTGCGGGAACAGCGAGGATGTTATGGTTCCGGTATAACATAAGATTTCACGGGTCATGCCTTCTAATACAACTCTCCAGGGTCGGCTGCGTTCAAGTGTGAGTCCTACTATCATTGTTCCGTCGCAGGTGCTTGACAACCTATGGACTTGCTTAGCATGCTGACATTGATTGTCCACGGCGTACTCATTGGGTTAACACTATTCAAGTACCGTGCCTTCTTTAGGGCGGGCTGCGCCAGAACCCCGCTCGTTGCACTGGTGGTTAGCCATGCGGGGACAGCTTTTACTTCAACCTTTTGTGAGTACGGTGACGTCAGGAAAAATTGGAATAGTCAGTTCGATACTGACGTAGGGTTCGGATCTAGTCGCGCTCATCTCAGGATTGATGATGCGTAACCTGGAGTTCGATGCAGAAATTGTTGTTTTTTTGTCCGCGTCCTTGTTTCCTTTTTCACCATCGTGCATCACTGATGAGATTTGCCCTCTTTGTCTTTTGATAATGCAGTTGGGCGACCTCTTTGATCAGTTTCCTAGTATGTCCGGATTTGGTTTGGGAGTGAATTCCACTCACGGCATTCTATCTAGGGATGTCAATTGATAGTGAGGATGGAACGTTTCGCAAGAAGGGAGGTGCCAACGGAACCCCTTGGGTTAATCTTGACTAGCGGATTCAGCTTAAGAACATATGGCACTCGTGGTATGTCCGAATTAGTTCACCTTTCAGCGTCGTCTCTCCGTTGACTGGCCATAAGAGTAACTAAGAAACAACGTAAGGCTTCGTGTCCTTGTGTGGTACATGTCAAATACCTTAACACCCTGATGCTATCTATGACATCACGGCGTGGCCGTTCTGTCCTTCGTCTCGCTACTTTAAAGTTCTCCTTCTTGCTTCGTCCTTTGGCCGCACTGCTCCGCTCCTCAACCTTCATTTCCTCTCTGGTTGTCTTCGACGCTCACCCTCACGTTTATTTGTTCCACTTCCTCCTTTACTGCTCCGTCCTTTGACCACATTGCTCGCGCGCTCAGGCTCCACTTCTCCATTCTCTATTTCACCTTTGGTTGTCTTCGACACTCGCGTCCACGTTCATTTGCCTTTTGGTAGCCTTGTATTTGATTTCACTCGTGGCAGATACACCTTCACATAGCTGAGCAGAGTGTACAGAAAAATATTTTTGCATATAGCGAAGGACACATTGCCAAGCATTGCGCTAGGAAGCGAATAGTGGCTCGAGAGATGATCGAGATTCTACCCTTTTGCCTGCGTGGTGCGAGGTCGTGTGGCACCCATAGTTCTGATGACATTATGTGGTGGCTACAGAACCTTGGCCAGTCCTGATACCATGGCTACGTTGCTAGGATCCGGCGTTGCAGAAACCAACAAGTTGCATAGCACCAGAAAAGCTTGGGAGATGCATCGCGTCTCCCATCTCATTCAACTTGCATCGACTCCGATCGGCCGTAATCAAATCAACAACTTCTCATAAGCACACAGCAGAGTAAACGACAGCTTCATACATCTCCTAACATACAACAACTCAAATCACAGTCTTGCAAATTCCAAATATACCTTCTTAGCCGACGTAGTAAGTCTGGTCGGGTTTGACGACAAATGACTCAGTCCGGCCATTGTCGTCCCTGAGAGCGAATGCAACCTGTCAAGTATCTCTGTGCCAATTTTCAGTTTCTCCGGGATTGATGTCGAAGAATGATTCATCTCCGCTCCCAGTGGATTTGGTGATACGGACATGAATAACTCGGGAGGTACTATTCACGATGTAGACGATGCCCATTTTCTGCATTGATCGCCGTCAGCGCTGTACATGGTTGGTGAGTAACACTACACTTACCTGGAATTTGTGAAGTCTTGAGCTAGAAAAAACGTATTACAGCTGATGGTGAGTGCACACAAAGACTGGGTAGGATATGGAAACGGGTCACTGTCAGCACCCAAGGCTACTCGGGCTACCGCAAGGATGGATTGCATCCCATCTGAGAGAGGAGAGTGAAACTCACTAGAGGCAATGAGATGATTTCCTGGGGTCAGCGAAGATGCATTCGCAGCCCTTTTATACCATTCCAGAGCCCTAGTCACGCTTCAGTGACCATCATACTACCTTCTTCCTCTGAGCCACCGCCGCACAAGGACTCGTCAACTCCATTAAAGCAGCGGGGGGAGTGTGGAACGATCATCGAGGTGCAGCGTTTGTCGCCATCCTGACAACCACGTAATCGATAATGTACGCCCCCGGGCCAACACCGTTACCGGCCCCGGAGACATCGACATGCGGAGATCAGCACCAGCGCCCTGCATGTCTGACGAGTCACATGGGGTTGCCTGCTGTAGAACGGTCACTCGCCGTTGTTACGACTACGACTCGAGAACTTGGATGCTTCAACTGCGAGCACCAGTCTAATTGCAAAATTCGCACGGTTGGTTTTCTGCCTTTTTCAGCATACTTAGCATCGATCCTCAGTCTGAGCCTCGGACCACTTGGGCTGTCGGGAATAGTAGTGAGGGGCAGTGTCGGATGGGCCCACGAAACCCCGCTAATTCCTCTAAAGGTGCTCACCTAAATTCATGGTCGCTAGTTCGGTTCCCAATATTCTTGAGATGCTGAGGAACAGATGATTCATCAATGCACCATCGATAGTAGAGGTCAGACGCCATCGCAGTATATACGTACATAACCTAAAGCCCCCATGGAGGGCAGAACCCCCGTGCTGAAGGTCAGCCTATCAATACAAACAATTTCCGTCATATCCGTCCTGGCTCCGTGCTGACTTACCCAAAGCTCGAACGGCAGCGCAGGCAAGTGGAGTTGGTGCTCCTCGTCTCCCATTCATTCTTCTCCATGTTACGGTGTATGTCGGATCTCGATTAACCGGTTTATCGAACCTACCGGTCACCGGGGTTGCACAGGTCAGGCGAGTAGAGGGGACTACATAAGCTGATTGACACCTGTCATTTAGTCACATCTCTGATCGCTGTTCCATCTGCCTGCGATTAGATATATGGTCTTTATGTAAAATCCCACCCTGCCTATTGCTTGACAGTTAGAATGCTCTCAACGCATCCAGGGAACCGAACTTCCCGCCGCCGGCGGGTCCGGCAACTGGAGGGTAAGTAAATGCCGAGTGCTTAGCTCTAGTCGCCAACATTTTTGTGAGCCAGTGATTGCCACTAGCAACCATTGCCGAAGCCTTGTTGGTCGCTAATAACAGCCTGGAAGACAATACCTGTTGGCAGCATGATTATTCACTCAGGCTCACTTTTCGCTGGCCATGTTACTGGCCCATGTACTCAGGCTGGTACGGATCAATACTATCCCCCCTCCCTGTACTAGGCTGTACCACGCATGGTCTCTCCACACCAACGTGGGGATTTGATCCAGGACTCCCGGCTGCTCAATTTGTTCTCCTGTAGTGGAATCCCAACAATGTCAATGGATCGCTTGTCAAGCGAACTATAGTAGAGAAGAGTCTGTTGCTGCCGCACGACCACGGTGGCGGGTACGAAATCCCATCTTGGCGGTCTCGCAGCACCCAGGTAACGTGCCATTCTCGGATACACATAAAAAGCTACCGTCTACGCCATGCTTTATGTTTGCGGGAAACTCAGTGTGTTTGACAGTCGTAGCATCACACCAAGACGTTCAGCGTTCAAGATTCAAACCCCAAGTTCGATTCACTGGTCGTTTCGCACTATTATTAGAGAAGATTGGGTGCACAATGGGAAGGACATTTTTCCACGATCTATTCTAGGAGATTTTGCTAAGAAAGCGAGGAAAAACATTACGTTACAGAGCTAGTACTACAAGGAACTGACAGGTACGACGAAATAGATCAAAGTACTCGCAATCGAGTGAAATGATTATGGCGTCAATTTCGCGCCAACCGTGAGCGGTCGTGAAGACATAAGTATGAGCTTTGCTTCCTGGGAAATTTGCGAAAAAGTTCGGCCACGGGCGTTGGCATACAAGGAACTTGCACTATTTGTTGAATTCTTCGACGGTCCCATCAATCTTGACCGCCATCAGATGGTTCCCGTTACTCAAGCCGGCAGTCATCGGGTCCGTTCATTGGGATCCACTCTCTACCTTGTTCTCGGTCAATGTCGTGACATGAATTCGCATGCTGCTTGTCCCGTCCACACTATACCTTTGATACGGGGGATTCACAAGAATTACAACTCGGTAGAGACGCATTCAATCATCAATTTGCCCGATTGGTCAACCTGGCACGAATGATGACCATGCGAACCATGATGGAGATAACTGGCTGAGATCACAGCTCAACGCATAGAACAAGTTAGCCCGTACATGGGTAAGCAAATTTGATGTGGCGCCTCTTTCCCCTGCCCCCCACGGGCCCCACCACTTTGCTTATGCAAGTGAAGCAGCAGCACAAATCAAGATCGGTGCACGCGATTACCAACGAGATTGGGACTAACTGAGACGGCGACAAAGACTACCAGCAGTCCACAAATGACCTGGAATATAGGAATCAATATCGGGTCACACAGGAAGGCCGTGGCGTCACTGCCTTTGGGCGGGGTATTCTAGGAGCCAGCAGGCCCGACACTGGCTAGGCCATAGCCTAGATACAGTAATATTTTCACAATCCCAGCTCTTACGTTCTTCTCGGGTCGCCGGTTCAGCTTCGAATACTGGAGCGACCTGGTTGTGACTGTAGGACTGGGATATACGATAAGTAGTCTGGGCCAGGGCTATCATCACATACTTTTCTCATCGTCTTTGTCCGTAGAAACGTGCTCGAATTTCGATGACGTTGGCTGGGTCAACAGGCGGGGATGTCGGCTTGACTCAAGAAGCGTTAGATCTCGAAGATGATTGCCTCCGCAGATGGTCGCTTCTCTATCGGTGACCAACAACCCTGAATCAGGTCCCAGTGCGGATCGCTAATCGACCGAGACGCAGATCGCCTGGGCTACTTACCCTGTGCCAGCCGTAAGACGACGCCGGCGTCTGTCCGGACTTCTGACCACGGTAGTTTGCCGGACAAGACCTGCATAGTTATCAGTACTTACCCGTCAATGCAGTACGAAGCTTCAAGCACACCTGGAGGGCGAGACATCCAAACGAGTACATATCGCTCTGGGTTGTGATATTGGGTGTCTCTTCTGAATCAACTTGTTCAGGTGCAGTCCAGCGTATGGCTCCTGCTCGTAGAGTGGACCGCTGGAGATACGCCAGTGCCTCAGGAAGACTCCACATCAGGGAAGTGAACCCGGAATCGGTCAGTCGCGCAGTGCAATTCATATCGAGGAGCAGTGTATCTGACCTGACACACGGAGTTCAAGTCACCATGAAAAATTGGAAAAGAATGCACCATCCACCGTCGTTCCCTCCTGCTTGCGGTAACAATAAGAGCTATGCACGGTAGTGCAGGCCATTGGCGATATCCGGCAACTACAGTGCAGGGTAAGCGAGCGAGCAGGACCAACAGTCAGTATACGCACACACTGGAGTCGATTTGCTACACTTAGATTATCGTCATATTTTTCCAGAAAGCTATGGAGAGATTGGTTGGGCATCCACAACGACACCAATGACACTGTATCACGCATCCCAAACCCGTATGCAATACCCAGGAAAGCAGAGTCTGACTCGCGACAGAGATAATCACCTTGGATCATGGCCTTGTAAATCACCTTCTATTGAAACCATAAACTGGAGGGCCTTTACTGAAACCCGAAGGATTAGTGTTGCCGCGGCTGACGAGCCGCACTGCCAAAATCAGCTCGGCTCTCACGATTTTGGCAGTGCGGCTCATCAGCCGCGGCAACACTACGAAGGATAAATGGGTACTGAGATATGCCAGCAGGGGATCCTAGATCCCGAAAAACATGAGACGAGCCAAGATGATATGTGATGTCAATATGCGTACCTCGCATTCGTTAAAGATGTTGATGGTTTGCCTGCCATCGCAGAAAATCTCGGAATAGTACTCGTCGATGGCCCTTTTAGAGTCTCCGACCGCAGGGACATACTTGATCACAACGATGTGGTCAGGGCGCTCGCCTTGCCTTTGACACCGGGGACGGGAGCCTTGCAAAGCAGACGGTTCGCATCGACCATACCATCAACAACGCTACTCCTGCTGATTTCCTTGCTCCTGAACTGCCGCTCGGCGCTCGAATTATGACCGTCATTGTTACCGAGATGGTTGTAAGACGCAATGGACAATGGCTTGATACCTGCGTTCACAAGGAACTCGGCAAGACGTAAGGATAGGTGGGCCCCAGTAAGATCTTGAGTCCTTGAGAGTTTGTCATTGTCGTCGTCACCACCGGGCAGAGGCGAAGGAATAGGTACAACTTGATGAAATTTTTAGTGATCACGTTGATGCAGCTAGTGGTCATGGGAAGTACGAAGGCAGTACGGTTAAGTACGCTGCCCTCGCCCTCCCCACAACTTACTCACCTACACCTCACCTAGCCTACCTGGACCTCAACCCGCCTGACGGCGGTGTGACGACCGACGCGACAACAGACTCGGACGTAACGACGACCTTCACCTCACCGTCTCCTACGCCTCGCCCTTGAACCCTCCATCTTGCCCCCTCCTTCCGCTCCACCCGCCCAACGGCGACAGGCAAGGACGTGAACGACGGGGTGACACAACGTGACGACGATGCGACAACGTGTCGCATCGTCCACGTGTTGTGCTCGTTTCCTCCCGTCTGTGCGTCGTTCACCCATACCACCTCACCCCCCCTACACCTTAAACCCTCAGGGCTTCACCCTTCGTCGGCGCCCTGATTTGCTCGTGACGACATGACGATGCGACACGTGTCGCATTGTCGAAACGTCGCATTCACCCAAACCGGCCGCCCTATTCGCACACCTTGCTCCCTCTTCCTACACCCCACCACCACCCTTCGTGCTACTTGGACACGACGACAGTGTCACAACGTGTCGCAACGATGATAAATCGTTGATGCGCCTCACCCTCCCCGCACTCCCCCTCCGTCCTTCACCCTCCTTTGTGCCACCTCACCTCACGACGACTCAGACACAACGGACGACACGATGACGCCCCCTCACTCCTTTTCTCCCCTCCCTGTGCTGTCCCCCTTCCCTCTCCCTCTTCCTTTCCTTAGGGGCACACGAGGGGGAGAGGAAGCAGCAGGCCAAGTGGTCACGGTGGAATGGCATTGCCCCCTCCTCCCCTTGAATGACGGGAACACTGCAGTTGTACTTGTCATGGATGCCCAGATGGATAGATGCCGGGCTTGTAGCAATATACAATTCATCAGGAAACTTCCCAAAGGCTACATAGCACTATGTAGACTGTATAGTCCTGTAGTACCTGTAGGCTTCTCCAGCAATTTTACAGTCCTACATAGTCATCCAAACAGCTACATTTTCCTATGTATAGTGACATAGAAGTGTATTGTGTATGTCCTGCTACCATAGTAACCACTTGAACCAACCTCACGTCACTATGTAACACCATTCATACCATGTTGCATTAGCAATTTCACCCTCTAGCACAATATTGGACATTGTATCACAGACAAACAATGGTAGATTATTTGTATGGTTCTACTACGAGTACCTAGGGTATTTAATTAATCAGTGTTGTTCTGATCTAACTGGTAGTCCCTCAGTGCATTCCTAAACACATGACTGGGCAAAATCTTCAAGATCTCTCCCGCAGTGTTAGACTTTGGCACACTAGCATTCGCACTGTACAAACATCAGCATATTCCACTTTGCCCTTGAGGAGAACACACTGTTATGATTCCATCATTCTTCATCGAACTTTTTACCTTCAACGAACCCTTTCGCTAGACTCTGTCCTCGAAGACGAGTCCCAACATGTATTTCGTGTCATGTGACTCATTCACACGATCACGTGACGTCCCTCTTTTGGTACGCTCCTATGTCAGTATAAATTTCCTTCTGTCACGTGATCTGACACACGTGACCACCTGCGGCACTTGCCGATTGGCTGATAGCCTATCTTCTGCTCTTCTTTTGCTATTGGCTACTCCTTATCCTTTATCTTTACTCAGACAATATGACTCAAGATACGCAATCCTCGCATCGTACGACTTCCCTCCTCCTTTTATCATTGGACGATAGCATTCGCACAGCATGGTCTGTGCACGATTCTCTACAGTATATAAACCCCATGTACATACGAACTATTCCCTAGTTCTATCTACTTGATTCTACTTCCCAGGGTAGGATTTAAGGATTGACTCCTCGACTACTGGGATTACACTCCAACTTCAACATACTGCCCCTCCACGACTTTTCTCTCTGTTTACTCGCTGCGTTCGTTGCCGGGAAGCCCCTAGAACCCGGTGCCCTCTCCTTACTCTCTTCTTCTGGTTGTTTGAGTGCTACTTCGTATCACTTAGATAGAACTGACCAGACTGGCGTATCGTACGGGCTAGACTCTGCATCAGCCACCCTCAGACTTTGCGTTGAGGGAAACCGTAACGACTTTGCGTCGTTCGGTCGTATGAGGACCTCCGCTCGACGATACCCCACACCCCCCGCTCCCCGAACCAAAGTTCGATTCGCATACAACAAACAGTTCTCCACCCGCCCCTACCTAAGAGGACGCGCCTCCCTTAAAAAGGTACACCGAGGAACCCCCCTCACTTTGAAAGCCCAGAGGTCCGCATAGACGGATCAGTAAGCTAAAAGGTGTCGGAACCCCCGGAGTCCCCAACCCCCTCCTCTTCTACACGATCCTCCTCCCCGTCCATCGCAGAAGAGCCCTTCCGCTCTCCAGTTGACTACCGCCCCCCTCCACTCCCAATGTCAGGCCCCCAAGCCTCCTCCTCCGCTCGCCCCGCATCCCCCATCCCTGAATCCGACGAATCCATCTATGCCAGGGAATTTATCCGGCAATTAGATGAGAGAGGCGAAAAGGACGCCTACAAACGACTCGCCGAGCCCGGCAAATGGGACGGCGACAAGAAAAAATTCAGGATGTGGTGGATGAAGCTTCGAGCGTGGGTAGAAGCTTCCGAATTCAAGGACGACCGAGTCCTAACCACAGCGGTGTTACTCCACTTCGAAGGATCTGCTGAGCCCTTCGCTCAGCAGCAATTAGAGAAGTACCTGGGGAAGGACCCCCTCTTTTACCCGTCCTGGGAAGACCTCCAGGCCACAATTAAAGGGTTCTTTCAGATCGCGATGTTGGCCCACCAGGCCTATAAGGAACTTCGTGAATTAAAACAAGGTACAACTCGAATGGCGGACTTCTTGCAGAAGTTCGATGTTCTGGCCGTAGAGTCAGAAATATCAGATGGAGAAGCGGTCCACCTTCTCAAGGTGGCGGTTAATTACCGCATTTACCAGGAGGTCTCCCTCCACTCGTCAATTGTGGCGGACTCGAAAACGGGGCACTGGTACCCCCCGTTGTCGAGGGAGTACATGAAGGTAGGGCAAACCTTCGAAAAGCTTGCTGAGGAAAGGGGGCAACCCCCACAAGGACCTCAGCGAGCGAAAGCTCCTCCCGCCCAGGCGAGACCCTGGTACTATCGTCCACCCGGTCCTCCCCCGCCCTCACACACGTACCCTGCACAGGGTACTTATCCTCGATACTCGTCATACGGCACCCAGCCCGGCAGAGGTGCACCAATGGCTGTCGATCAGACGGCAACTACCGCCACGAGGCCAGCAGCCGGCCAACCTCGTCCCCTCCCTATGCCCCCTCCACAGGGGCAATTCACATGCTTTAACTGTGGAAAACCTGGCCATCTGGCTAGGAACTGTTGCACGCCTCGGCAACCGCAACAACAAGGACAAGCCCGCTCCCAGCACTGGGGCGGATATCAAGGCCTATGGACGCAGGGATACGCGTCCCACTTTCCTGCACTCCCCCAGGTGCAACCCCCTCCCCTGGCCGGTTATGCGGCCCACAACGCTTCGTTTATTACAGACGAAGCAGAAGCTTATTGGAGGGACCGCATCAGGGCGGAGATGGACAACAAAGCCGCGGAAGCGGTAAAAGGTCAAGGGTCCGGGTGAAAGAGGGTAACCTGGCCCCCGTAAACAATTTTATATCATCGTTTTCTGAACAATTTTTCTTTTCATTACTTGATGTAGAAGGCAGCGAGACTTTCTCCTATGATACCAACTCTACGGACAACATTTCTCTTCACGATACGGTAGAACATGTATCTCTCATTCCTCCCACTTCTGGAATGGCGTCCCAACTGGGCGTGGCAGCAGAAGTAAAAAATACTGCGCTTAATTCCGTTTTTATTGATAAAGACAATTCCTTCTCCCATACCTTATGCTTTGTCTCATCTTCACCTTCAAACCCTCAAACTTTTATTCGCTCCACTCTTAATCACTCTGGACATCTTTCCCCACTCACTAATTGATGCGAAGCGTCACTCAAATAACCCAAAGAAGATAAAAGAAGAAGTGCGCCGGGTTCGAGGGGCGCACCAGAGACAAAGGCCGCTAGGAGAGAAAGATGAAAGTCGTGTAGGGGCGGAATGGTTGAAGAGAGTATAGTCCAAGTGAGGCTAGGAGTTATCCTTAAATCACTCCCTTGGAAGAATGATCAAGTAGATAGAACTAGGGAGTAATCGTAAGATACATGGGGTTTAAATAGTGTCTGACTATCGTGCACGGACCATGCTGTGCGTATGCTATCGTCCAATGAGAAGAAGAAAGGGAAGTCGTACGATGCGAGGATCGCGTATCTTGAGTCATATCGTCTGAGTAAAGATAAGAAGATAAGGAGGAGCCAATAGCGAAAGAAGAGCAGAAGATAGGCTATCGGCCAATCGGCAAGTGCCGCGAGTGGTC
>JBBPMU010000254.1:0-34711 GCA_038090475.1 Wakefieldia striispora | reverse complement strand
TTCATTCGTCAACTCGACAAAAGAGGCGAAAAGGACGCCTACAAGAGACTCGCCGAGCCCGGAAAGTGGGACGGGGACAAAAAGAAGTTCAGAATGTGGTGGACGAAGCTGAGGGCCTGGGTGGAGGCCTCAGAATTCAAGGATGATCGAGTCCTCACAATGGCAGTACTACTCCGCTTCGAAGGTTCCACTGAGCCCTTTGCTCAGCAACATTTAGAAAAATATCTGGGCAAGGACCCAGTCTTTTACCCAACCTGGGATGAACTCCAGGAAACGATAAAAGGCTTTTTCCAGATATCAATGCTTGCGCACCAAGCGTACAAAGAGCTGCGCGAGCTGAAACAAGGAACCACCAGGATAGCGGACTTCTTACAGAAGTTCGACGTTCTGGCAGTCGAGGCAGAAGTATCGGACAGCGAGGCCGTTCATCTTTTAAAGGCGGCGGTCAATTACCGCATTTACCAGGAAGTCTCTCTCCATTCTACCTTGGAGGCAGACAAAAAGACAGGGCACTGGTACCCCCCCCTGTCAAAAGAATATATGAAGGTAGGACAGGTATTCGAACAACTCGCAGAGGAGAGGGGACAACCCTCACAAGGACCCCCGCGAGCAAAGGCGCCTGCTCCCGCCAAACCCTGGTATTACCGACCGCCTGGTCCTCCCCCACCAGCACACGCGTACCCAGCCCAGGGTACATATCCACGTTACTCGCAATACGGCACCCAGCCTGGCAGAGGTGCACCAATGGCCGTCGACCAGACAGCAACTACCGCCACGAGGCCAGCAGCCGGCCAACCTCGACCCCTCCCCACGCCCCCTCCACAGGGGCAATTCACCTGCTTCAACTGTGGAAAACCTGGTCACTTGGCCAGAAACTGTCGCACGCCCAAACAGCCGTGACAACAAGGACAAGTCCGCTCCCAATACTGGGGTGGATACCAAGGCCCTTGGTCGCAGGGTTATGCGACCAACTTCCCAGCGCTGCCCCAAGCGCCACCTCCACCCGCAGCAGGATACGCCGCGCATAACGCTTCGTTCGTAACAGACGAAGCCGAGGCCTATTGGAGGGACCGAATAAGGGCAGAGATGGACTCCAGGGCCGCTGAAGCGGTAAAAGCTCAAGGGTCCGGGTAAAAGAGGGTAGCCCAGCCCCGGTAAATAATTTCATATCATCTTTTTCCGAACAATTCTTCTTTTCACTACTCGACGTAGAAGGCAGCGAGTCTTACTCCTATGATATCCCTACGGACGAATCTCTTACTCACGATATGGTAGATCATGTATCGCTCACTCCTCCCACTTCTGGAACGGCGACCCATTTGGGCACGGCAGCAGAAGAAAAATATACTGCGCTTAATTCCGTTTTCATTGATAAAGACAATTCATTCAAAACTACTTTACGTTTTACCTCCTCTTCACCTTCCAACCCTCAGACTTTTATCTGCTCTACTCTTAATCACTCTGGACATCTCTCTCCTCTCACTAATATTCGTTTCAGAAAACTTCAAGGCTGGTATACCGTCTCATGCAGGTCGTTGATCGACTCTGGGGCGACGAACACTTTCATCGATAGAAAATTTTGCGACACTAACGGAATAATAGGAACAAGGTTACCTGCGCCCATAGGGGTCTCAAATGCAGATGGAACGAACTCCTCTATAGGAGAGATTACCCACAAAGTCAACGTCTTTGTGGAGATTAATGGACACTCAGAATTTATTGATGCTTACGTCACTAACCTGGGAACACACCCCATGTTTATAGGATATGATTGGCTCAATCGCCACAACCCCGAAATCGACTGGATTACCGGCGACATCAAATTCGGCCGATGTATGACATACTGTCAACAGATGTCACAAATGAGACTACCGCCTACGTTCTTCACTAGGGCAATGACCAAGAAAGAAGAAGAAGACCATATAAAAAGTTTGGTCCCAAAAACTTACCACGAATTTTTAGATGTATTCTCCGAAAAAGAATCGGAAAGGATGCCCACGCGCAAACCGTGGGATCACGCCATTGAACTAAAAGAAGATTTCGTCCCCAAAAAGGGACGAGTGATACCTCTGTCACAAACAGAGATGGACGAAGTAGCTAACTTTTTACAGAAAGAACTCAAGAAAGGGTATATTAGACCCTCAAAATCTCCCCAAACAGCCCCCGTATTCTTTATTCCAAAGAAGGATGGTAAGAAACGCTTAGTCATGGACTATCGTTACCTAAACGAAGGAACAATAAAAAATGCATACCCATTACCGCTAATTCCGTCTTTAATTGACAGACTTCAAGGAGCGGATTTATTCACCACCATCATCAGGGAAATTTTAAGGGAATGATAATCAATGATAATGGTAGATAATGGATTATATGGAATTATAATCCATTATATACCCCACTTTGAGGATTATATAGGATTATAATCTCTTCAAAATTTCCCTGATGATGGACTTACGGTGCGTCCACATCAAAGAAGGTGACAAATGGAAGGCAGCATTCGTCACTCCTATGGGAGCCTACGAACCCTTAGTAATGTACTTCGGAAAGACTAACTCACCCTCCACTTTTCAGAATATGATGAACGACATTTTTAACGACATGTATGCCGTTGTAATTATTTTTATTGATGATTGTATGGTTTTCACTAGCGGCAAAACTCAATACAAACACAAACAAATCATGAAAGAGGTACTCAAGCAGTTACAAGATAACGATCTCTATGTTAAACCCGAAAAATGCCACTTCTCACAAAAGAAAGTCGATTTCCTTGGGATGGTCGTATCCCAAGAAGGGGTGGAAATGCAACAATCGAAAGTAGCAGGAGTACTGGATTGGCCCACGCCCACCAGACTCAAACAAGTACAGGGCTTCCTAGGCCTCTGTAATTATTATCGACGCTTCATTCCTAACTTTGCGCACATAGCCCGACCATTAAACAATCTTACGAAAAAAGATACCCCCTTCAAATGGGGAAGCGATCAAGAATCGGCATTCAAGAAATTAAAAGAAGCATTCACGAAAGATTCCCTTCTGGCCTATCCGGACCAGAGGAAGCTGATGCGAGTCGAGACCGACGCATCCGATATAGCAATGGGAGCCATCCTCTCCATAAAAGATGACAACGGTATCTGGAAGCCCTGTGCTTTCATTTCTCATTCTTTCGATTCTGCAGAACGAAACTACCCCATTTATGATAAAGAACTTCTAGCTGTTATACGCGCTTTGCAAGACTGGCGACATTACCTAGTCGGCCGAGAATCTTTCGAAATTTGGACAGATCATAAAAACCTCGAATACTGGAAGAAGCCACAAACGTTATCCCCTCGACAAGCGAGATGGCACGCTCTACTCCAAGAGTTCAACTACATCATGTGTTACAAACCAGGTACACAAAATGGATGAGCGGATGCGCTCTCTCGAAGGCCGGATCATGGCGACGCAGTAGAGAACCACAACACTAACGTGGTAGTCATCCCTGAAAAGGATACGAAAGTGGTAAACTCACACGAAGTTTCATTAATCTCTCCCTTCTTCGAAAAAATCCAAAAAGCGACCGCATTACTAACAGAATCAGAAGTTCCCCAGGGATTCACTTTTTGCGATGAAGAAAAAGTATATAAAAATGACAAATTCAAAACTTTCATACCCTCCTCTCTCCGAACGGAATTACTAACACTATTTCACGACTCCCCTGTAGCAGGACATGCAGGAAGGGCTCGCACGAGTCACCTCATCTTGCGATTTTATACATGGAACAGCATGACTAAAGATATTGCCAAATATATAGATCACTGCCAAGCGTGCGCCCTCACGAAGGGAAAGTCAATGGCACCAGCAGGAAAGCTGTTACCCCTCGAGTTGGCCTCACGACCTTGGGAAGATCTCTCTATAGACTTCGTCACGGGATTGCCCCTTTCGAAGGGGTATGATTCTATTTGTGTTATAGTTGATCGCTTCTCCAAAGAAGTGATATTCACTCCTTGCTTAAAAAAGATTTCTTCACTAGATTTAGCAAAACTTTTCAGAGATGAAGTCTGGTGTAATCACGGCTTACCCAAATCCATCGTATCCGATCGAGGCCCACAATTCGTCTCAGAATTCACTAAACATCTGTGTAAAATCCTAGACATCAAACAAAGAATCTCCACAGTGTATCACCCTCAGACAGACGGTCAAACCGAACGCATCAATAGAGAAATGGAACAGTACCTTCAAACCTACGTTGCCAAAAAACAAGAAGACTGGTGCGAGTGGCTCAAACTCGCACAATTCCAACATAACAACTCTCTCGGGTCGGCCACCAACTTGACCCCGTTCGCTATCACAAAAACGTACCAACCAAGGTTAGGGTTTGAAAACGTAAAAAAGGATTCTTTCACAGATGACTGCCGAATTTCCCACGACGAAGTAAAACAAGCACTCGATGAAACCAGACAACGGATGATCAAAAATGCGTCGTCCAAACGATCGGAAGCCCCAACATATGAAGTCGGGCAACAAGTATGGCTATCCACGGAGCATCTCAAGCTCCCATACATGGCAAAGAAACTTACGCAAAAATGGATTGGCCCGTACGAAATAACCAAAGTACTTCCGAACGCAGTGACATTACGCTTACCCAAAACTTTCACCATTCATCCTACAGTCAATGTTTCACGAGTAAAACCATACAGAGAGACCCTGGCAGGACAACCCACCAGGAAACCAGACACCATCGTAGTCAATGATGAAGAATACGCAGAACATGAGGTCGATTACATCGTCACCTCACGCATGAAAAATCGAAAATTAGAATACCTTGTCCACTGGAAAGGATGGGAAGACTCTGACTGCACATGGGAGCCAGCGGACCATCTAAAAAATGCACCAGAGGTGGTCAAAGCGTTCCACCAAGCCCACCCATCCGCCCCACGCAAACTACGGGGACTATCCACGGCAGAGTTTTCCTCCCTTTTCCAAGATTACTCAATCGATTTCCATGCACGTTCGGCACTTACATGTCTTGATTACGAAGCTTAAAAAAGTTCTCTCCTCGTCGGGATGACTCGGACCTTAGAAGGGGTAATGTTATGATTGCATCATTCTTTATTGAACTTTTTACCTTTAACGAACCCTTTCACTAGACTCTGTCCTCGAAGACGAGTCCCAACATGTATTTCGTGTCACGTGACTCATTCACACAATCACGTGATGTTCCCCTTTTGGTATGCTCCTATGTCAGTATAATTTCCTTCAGTCATGTGATCTGACACACGTGACCACTCCAGCACTTGCTGATTGGCCGATACGTTATCTTCTGCTCTTCTTATGCCATTGGCCTGGCAACCTCCTTATCTTCTTTTCCCATTGACTCATAGACGCTTACTCGAAGATACACGATCCTCGCATCGTATGATTCTCATTTCTCTTTTATCATTGGACGATATGATACACACAGCATGGTCCGTGCACGATACTTGTAGCTATATAAACCCCATGTACATTATGATTATTCCCCAGTTCTATCTACTTGATCATACTTCCAAGGGTGTGATTTAAGGATAACTCCTTGACTACTTGGACTACATCTAGTATCATCAACCATTCCCCCCTTACACGACTTTCACCTATCTCTTCTTGCCACGTTCGTTGCCAGTGCGCCCCTAGAACCCGGCGCGCTCTCCTTTCTTTCCTCTTTGGGTTATTTGAGTGACGCTTCGCATCAAAAGGATGACGAAGAAATATACTCAATTGCCCTATCTCCTGATAGTATTTGCCTTGCAGCAGGATGGATAGACCGGAAGATTTCTGTTCGCAGCCTCACCACTCTCCTCCCGGACTCGTCTGTCAAGGTAGGTGTTTCTGAAAACTGGCTAATAGGCTGGATAACTCACAAATCAACAGATCAGGGACGATGGCGTGGATCTCTTCGAGGTACGAGTGCATCCAAATCTATTTCTAACGAGTTCTCAGGATACCATACCATCAACTGCGCCAGCTTTCGACTATGGCGAGGTCCGTGACTGCTTCACTCTTCCCTGTATGTGTACTAACGTTGTTGCAGCCCCCGTCGCCCACATCATTCGACCCTTCTCGTGCAGATGAACCACCGTCGTTTGAGGCATCCCATCCCGTATCCCATCCCACCCCTCTCGTACCGGCTTCCTCCTCTTCCGAGCCTCGTCCGAAAGAATATCGCAGTGCCGTTGGCCCACCCAAGAGCGGGTCGATTATCTGGAAATGGTTGAAAAGGATAGGAAGGCGTCCGGTCGGTTAACGCTCTGCTAACCTTAACCCACCCTCCAGCACACTCGCAGTCACCACCACGAAATGATCCCCCTCGCCACCCGCATTCGACAATGGCTGCTCAACGGGGGTGAGCACCGTCTTCTTTTGACGAACGATCAACTCATAATATCCTTAGCGAACGTATGTCGCACCTAGTGATGAAGAACGATATACCTGGTTCACATTTTTCATCCGGGGGGCGGCCGCAACCGACGCAGCCCACTCTAACACCAATCCCCCATGAATTTCCACCAGATGCTTCTGATACCGGTGATGGTCAAGATCCGACAGTTCAAGATCAAGCAGTTCCTGTTCGTCCCCTCTCTTTCAGTGGATGATTCGTGTCGTTATAGCTGACGTTGTGTTAGCCATTGCCGGTGAACGATCCACCTCAACCCGCGGGCAGAGGGATTCCCATACTGGTGAGCACGCTTTTATCAAGGTTGTATCCAGTGTCACGACAACAGATTAGAACCGGCAAACTGCTGCAAGAGGGAGAGATAGAGTTTCGTTCTCTGTGCCGGCGTGGATAGTATGCTACCAATGTGGCAGCGTAGGCGTGACGCCTTGATGCAGTTCCGGTTATAGATACATATTGCACTGTTGACTATATCCCTCGCCATATCCATAGACGGACTGATCTAGCTCTGGAAAACATCATTGCCCGATTCTCGATATGTTTGACTCAGTATATATTATTTCACATTCACTCATACCCCGTCAAAAGTCCAGAAATCCATCCTCGGATGTAGCGTGTGCAAAAGGTCGATCTGATGATCATGGCCACCGAGCTCCAGGGCGGGAATAACACAAAAGTCAACAATATGCCTTCATCTTAATCGTCATGCATTTTTGCGTGTATGCGGGCGAGCAAGTCCTTATCCTGAAAGCGCAGTATAGTCGATTAAGACGGGCTGTGGCAAAACGCAGGACGATGGAACCCAGGAGTGGAAACATGAGTTCGTCGTTGGGTATCAGATACGCATCAAAACCAAGTTGGAACGCACTTGATACTCGTTTGATAGTTTGCCGATGCTACTCTATTACACCTCCCGAAAGCGTAGGGATTCGTTGGTGGTTCGAGCTGCAGGGAGGGCTAGGTTGGACCTCCGGTAGTTGAAAACCCACTTGATCAAACGAGTTCCATCATGTGCGGCCGGCAGATCGGTTTCTTGGCGCCTGGACCAGGTCAAGGGTTAAGCTTGGAAAGTAGACGCATCGACTCCTCAGCGGTGATCGATGAGACTCGTGCATGTCAAACTAAACGACGAGCATTATATGGACTCTTTTTTGCTGAGTCTTACAGCGCTAGATGTTTCGTCTTGAGAAGGATGCTAAGTACCGAGTGGCAGTCGAGATCGACTCGTCGTGTGGCTGTGTATATTCGACTCTTTCCACGCCAAAATCGTCACTGCGCGTCGTTCCAAGAACATTTCACGGTTGACGTTCACGTTCAGCGCTCATATAAGACTTCTTGAGGTAATGTAAGCCACCTCGATCAAATGAAAGCTAGCTAACTAGTCACCGATGATTTTCAATGTAGGGCTACCAGACTCGGGACCGGCCTAACGCCCAAGTTTCAGCATCGGTTCCACAGCTCTTTCTGTGTGCCTGTAGGAGCACAAGGTACTACACTTCTCCTTCGTGCCTTCTTCGTTCGTGCCTCATTATAATATGCAGGACGGACATTCGCGCCTTTGCGGACGTGTTTCAGTCTGGTGGTTCTGCTTCTCCCGCGTCTTTCATAGACCATTCGCGCCGAAGAACGTCAATATCCGAGCGAGCACTCGGTTCTAACTTCGTCGTCTACCAACATCTCCACGATGCACCGGCGCAAATCAAGTAGTGAAGATCCCAATGAAGATACAATGGTCCATTCCAATCCAGCGGATTCAGACTCCCCTCTCCCTGTCCAGAACCTCACTGTTCCTCCCTCTCCGAGAAGTCGCGTTCATTCGGCCCCTCACTCCCTTCCACCATTGGGTCCAGGTATCCCAACACGTGGTAAGCCCAATGTACTCCCACCCCTTGGCACAGGGATTCCTGCTCGTCGACCACCCAGTGTGAGTCTCGACACTCCTCCAACATCTCCCTTTCGCGCGTCGTTTGTCTCACACCATAACGCTACGGCTCACACTCGTACTCGGTCAATCTCCTCTGGGCCGTCGTTTGTCCCCCCAACTCCTTCACCACTCGCTTCCTCTTTTCCCACCTATGTGCCACTGCACCCATTCCCTTCTGGTGGCGCTCCCGAGGTTCATGTGACAGATATTGATGGGCGTGTTCCTCCTGGTCACATCAGACGACATTCACGCCTCCATTCTAGGAACTTGTCTATATTCTTTCCTAGACCCCACGCCACAATTTCCGAAGACGAACGACCTGCGGACGAAGAAGCTCCTCCACCTTCGCCAGATCCGATTCTTATTCCAGCCTCTCAGTCTGATAGTGTCATCGCCCCTGGTACTCAAACTGGTCGAGAGTTCAATACTGCGTTCACGTTTGGTAGTTTACCCAAATCGAACTCGGAGCCGAATGGCATACGAACGTCGGGTCGTGGAGCCACCACGAGACGTGGCCATCATCACAAGCACTCGCTTTCGCACAACTTCTTTTCGTTCCTCGAACCCGGGCAGCCGCGGACGCTAGAAATCCCGGGCAAGGACCAGGACTTACAGACTGCACCTACCCCCACACCGATTTCGCCATGGGCTCCGAACTCGAATGAGGAAAAGGTCTCTCCCACAGCTGATGCCGTCCCACGGTCCCTAGCCAATTCCCCTGTCCCTCCCGTGTCGAGTCCGATGTCGTCTCCCTCAAGTAGTAGCGTTGCACTGGAGGACAAAACCGTTTCTTCCACGGGAACGGCTGCGATGATCACTGCTTCTGCTCAATTCGCGTTGGGCGCACTGCTATGGACACGTGGTCAAAGTATTGGCTCGCTCGCTTGCACAGGGTTGGGCTATTGGGTAGTTTTCGATGCATTGGGTGTTGCTGGGCCTGTCATCATCGCGAGACGGATGAAAGGGAAGAGTGACGGAATGTATGGGTGAGTCTAAACCACTTGTTCCCTTGGTGGGACTGAACGGATTGAACTAGTCCCGCGCGTCGTGGGACGACACTCCTCTTTGCTCAGTGCGTGTATCTGATGTTTGCGGGTGTTTATGTCGCGAAGGAAGCCGTCGAGCATTTATTATTATCAGCTGGAGGTAACACGCACGGGCATGGACATGGCGGTGGTGCTGTGAGAGGTCCTGGGATTACTGGTGATGGACACCACCATCATTGGGGTGATGAGATCCCTGAGACGCTTGGGTGAGTCATTGAAAGAGTTCATCACACCTACTAGGCATGGTCTCACAGACGTTCAGTCTTCGGTTCCCTGTTCTGCTCATATGCCTAGCGCTGGTCTCCCTAGTAGGCACCTCTGCCGTGTTTGGTCAGCACGAAGTGCTCGTGCGCAGTAGGTTTTAGCTCACTATTTGTCGCGCGTCATTTCTGAGACAGCTGGCCCCTAAAAATAGTAACGAACAAACATATCCCTTCCCCCCTCTCTCTTCTCCGGCCGAGATATCAGCCATCTCCCTCGGCAGAACAGAGTACAGGTGCTCAACGAATTTTTCGTAATCCGTATGCACTCCCGCCAATTCTGTTCTGTCTCGCGATCTTGGGTGCCGAGATGGTTCTAGACGTGTATGTTAAATTATTACCTGTTACTTGGCTGTGACGTCTGAGGCCCTATTTTTCATTGCTTTGGCTGTGTTTGCAGGGCACATTACGCACCCTTCGATCTGGCGCTTGCTGCGCTGGAGGTGATCGTCACTGCGCACGTGGCATTTGCTGCCTGCGTTGTGCTCGGCGGGGTTTTGCTCCAGACAGCGCCACCGATGGTTCCTCCCGGATTGAACAAAAGCGGGTCGATAGTTCCTGTGGGGATTGGCGGGCCGGGCGGGCGAATGGAGGCGTTTTGGCGGGTCGTCAGAGAGGTACGTGAAGCAAAGGTAGCGAGACAATCGAGCTGACATGTCGGTAGATCGAGCGTCACGAGCACGTCGTGCATTTGCCGGCACCACATGTTTGGCAGGTCGTACCTGCTGGGCAGCCCCGATCCGTGGACGTGGACATACCCCAGACAAGCACTGCCGATACCCCTGCATATTCGAATGGTCATGCCCATCGTGACCAGAATGGACATGCGCATGCGTGCGACCAAGGCGGTCAGAGGTCGACCTCGTCCGCACTCATCATCACGTTCTCTCCCCACGTGCCTGCGAGTCTTCCGGATGCTGATATTCTGGCATTGACCCAATGGGCGAGTTCACGCGTTCTTACGGCGTTTGGGAAGAGCAGTGGTAAGGATGGGGAGAGCGCAGAGGTCGAGGTGACTGTCGGCGTCGTGAGGGCATGAGGTTCGAAGAGAGCGGCAGTCGATCGTAAGTCGGGCCGCTTTTAATTGGTTTTTCAGAAGGGGATGACTTGAGACCCAGACTGCGCAATTGGTGCTGCGATTGACGCGGTGACGGTCTGGGGTGGATTAACATGTTGCTTCACTCGTGGCATTTTGTGGATATATACCCCATTCGGTGATAAAACAAATTTTCCGTCGATGCAATTCAATGGTTCATTCAAAGTTGGGCGCTTGGCAGAGCATCGGAGCTTTTTGACAAGGTCAATCGAGGGTGGTCACTCGATCACGATCGTAATTCAAACCGACAGGGAGATGGCCCGAACAGGCAAGTAGTATTGAATGGGCATGTCACGTCGACTCCTCTACCATCGACAGGGGCCTTAAAGGTCAGTATATAAGGATGACGACTGTCCATCTGGTTGGCCGTCCTCAGGGTTTTCCCATTTCCCATTGCATCCACGCATTTCGTCTTCACACATCCACACCTTTTTCGACCACGCACTCACTGTTAGGGTTATTTTTTTCCTCCAAAATGTCCACTTCCCAATCACCATACGAATCTGAGTTGTCCGTCAAGGGACTCAAGGGTTCGTACATCGTCGGTCGTGTGGATCTGAGTTCACCCCTGTCTAGGGACCTACATCGTCACGGGTGGTAACCGTGGCATTGGCAGGGCGTTCAGCTATGCCCTCGCCCAGTCTGGCGCCAACGTCGCGATGATCTACAGGTGCGTTCGATCCCTCGTTTTACGTTCGTGTATGCTCATCGTCTTCCCCCTCCTCGTAAAGGGTATCCAAGGACGCCCCTGACATCGCCAGACAGATTCAGGAGAAGTTCCCCAACGTCAGAGTCCGGGTATGTTTCGCGCGGGATTGGACGTCTCGGGTGGTCCGTTGACGAACGCCGTTTCGTGTAGGCCTACCAATGCGACGTGTGCGACTCCGACAAGCTGCAAGAGACGTTCAAGAAGATCGAGCAAGAGCTCCACGAAGTCAAGGGCGTCATCGCTGTGCGTATTCCTGTCTCCTCGTACTCGACGGATCGTTCACTCGCATTGTTGACAGAACGCCGGCATCTCGGTCGTCAAGCCTGCGATGGAATTGACGCATGAGGAGTTCAACAAGGTGTTCGGCGTCAACGTGTTCGGCGTCTTCAACACGTGCCGGGCCGCTGCCAAGTAAGCCCATTTTTCGTTCGCGCATCACGACCGGTTGACCCGTTGTACCCAGGCTCTGGATCGACAACAACAGAGAGGGCTCGATTGTCATCACCGCCTCCATGAGCGCGGAGATCATCAACCAGGCGGCGCGTAACACACCCTTGACTCAGGTCGGCCATTTTTTTCTGCTCGCGTTTTCGTACCGGGAGGCCGAACGTTCATCGACAGGTGTTCTACAACTCTTCCAAGGCCGCCGTCCGTAACCTCACCAAGGGGCTTGCTGCCGAGTGGGCCCGCAAGCACATCCGGGTCAACTCGATCTCACCTGGCTACGGTACGTCGCATGTTTGCGCTCGCGGTGACAAGAGGTTGATCGATTGTTTCACAGTCGAGACCGACCAGACCAAGGGTATGGACAAGGACATCCAGCAGCACCAGCGCGAGAACGTGCCCCTCGGCCGATTCGCCAAGGTGAGTAGTGCGCGCGAAGTTCATATTGACCGTCGTCGACGCTGAACGGTCGTCAGCCCAACGAAATTGCGGGCCAGGCTTTGCTCCTCCTTTCGGAGCATGCGAGCTATATGACCGGTGGGGACTACCTCATCGACGGGTACGTGTTTCTCGACGGCGATCGCGATGCGTTTGACACAACCTCGCTTAGCGGCCAACTCATTTGGTAGATGGCTCGCCACCCGCAGCGGTGAGCACGACTCGGCGCCAAAAAATCAATGCAAGGACTGGTGTAAGTTATTTGTATCGTTATTTGGTAGTGTAGCCGTAGCAGAAGCATGTATTTTTAGGCAATGTGAAATGGATGGTGCGATCTATTGTTATTTTCCGTGCGACCCGGGCAACTTGAAGTGTAGTGGTTCCAGAGTCAAATTTGTCAGCAGTATTCTACTATACTTAAAAAGCTAAGTGACACTCATACTATTTGAGTGTAACTCTGACAGTGCTGAAGTGGAATGTTGGAGAGGTTACTTAGCCCACTAAATGGGCATATAAACTCACCACATATGTGGTCAGAAACCAAAGTGCTCATGGAATCCAGGAAAGTATTTGATGGTCTATACATAAGTATGATTTTCTTTTCTGTTCTAGTGTACATGTACATTCCTGTGTTTTGCTTAGGAGCACAGCTCTCTGAGCTCTGACATCTGTACCTTCCCAACTCCATTCTGATCATCTTGTTTTCCTGTTATCTACCTTACTCATTCTCTGTCTTACCAAGTTATGTAGGTAGGTATCTCAAAGTCCAACCCATACCCATACCCACCTGGTCCACCTGGTACCCATGCCCACAACTCATGCTGCATAATGTGCACCTGCAGTCAATTGATTCTTTTTCCAGTCCAAACTGATCAGATGTCATGACACTCAAATATCAGTCATGTGTGGGAGGATAATAGGATATGGAGTTACCTGCTAGTAGTTACATCACATAGAGTATGAATATGTTATATACCTCTTATATGGTGTCTAAGGTGTGTAACAAGTACAATAAGTATAATATGGTATTAGATATAAAGGTAAGTTCAGTTGGACATTATTTTGCCAATTGCTAATAATTCTATTTGCTTATACATCAGCAAACCAGCACATTTTCCCACACAATGTCTTCACACACCACATGACCAGATTGTCAAATCTGCTCCCAGAAATTTGCACAGAAGCTGGAATATATATTAAGATTGGCTGATAAAAATTTGAGCCTAGATCAATATAGAAAAAAAAAGTTGTATAGCCCCTATTTGTCTGTACAGATCTGTATTACTGGGTACTTTTCTGTAGTGTCTCTGCATGGCTGTGTAACTCTAGGGCTGGGTTGCTGATGCAATAGGCTTACATAGGTTTTATATGGTTTATATACCACAACAACATGTATCAGGCTCAGTTGCATGACACAATGAATATACAGGTTTAGCACTTTTTGTGATGGCCTACATACTGATACTAGTAAGTTACTAAACAAACCACCTTTACTTTGCACTGGGACATGCACTGGAACACTACAATACTGCAATAGGAATGCCAATCAACCCACCCTGGTCCCTAATCCTTAGAACTGATAAATGTGTACAGCATAACAATGAAAAGCAATGTACAAGTACTCTCATTGGATATAACCCCAGTACTATGAGATGTGGTTTGGGTTTGTTGCTGAATGTTTGTGTGGCAGCGTCGATCACATTAAGTCCGCCTGCCACTTGGGGCTGCGCAATCATCACCTGATGGCCTGAACAGCCATATAATATAATAGAAAACCGGACAACCATCACTCGTTTCTCCCCGACTCTCGTTAACACCTGCGCCTCGCTCTCATCTTCCCCACCAAGGACCGTTGCCCTCTCGCGCCTACGTAACCCATACCTGGCGGATTCGGAAACCCATTGGTTCGATTTGGGAACAGTGCCTCGGCGAGCGTCCGAGATCTTCCTAATCCGAGTTTCAGGATCCTCCCTCTGCTCCCCCCTTCTCTTCTCTTCTTTTGCACCTAATGCTTTGTGCTTCAAGATGACGATTCACCATCCGTATGCCACTGCATCGTCAACTTACATGTACGCTACAGAGCTGCCGGTGAGTGACTACCCTGTAGCCTCACTTTGGGCTGTCGCGTTTTGAGAGACTGACGGTCGACGGGGAACGATTGACTAACTAGGAGAATGGGCGACAGCATGCCAATAGTCCATACACGGTGTACCCGAGGAGAGACGATCCTTGTTTGCCTCAGCAGTTTCATAGCTTCGTCCCCGTACGTGGAATTTAACTCAATTTCCCTTCGGAATGAACAGGAGGTCCTGAATTTTTCGTGGCCACGTCTAGCGATTCTCTACCGAGACTGTGTTGCAGCTATCACAGAGCACCACGACGGAATACACTGGCAGTAATGGTGTCGATAGCGCAAAGAACTTGCGTTCTTCGATGGAGGACTCGTTGCACCCACCGATAAGTCTCGCTGTGAGTCGCGAGCTCTCAGTGGCGATCTCGTCCTTACTGATACTTGTTACATTGTTAGGACCGTATTTGGCGGACGCTGAAGGAATGGACGACTGCCGTGAAGCATCGGGTTTCGTTAATCTCGTTACGCAACGTGAATATCCGCTTCGTCCGACCCTGCCATTACACTCTCAATGATGATTCAGGCAAGTGGCCATTCGTAATGTTCTGCGTGCGCGCGGCCGGCGGTTAATCTATAGTGTTTCAGCTTTCTTCTGATTCCGTTGCTTCATGCTATGCTGACGGACACGTGTTTTGCCTCATCCTTTGTCGCATCTATTGAATCTTTTGCCCGACTGAAACCTATACTCGATTGTAGCCTTGTCTCAATGTCATTTATCTTTGAACGTTTCGAGCGGTTGACGAGGTATTTCTTGGTGAGTACCTCGAGAATGAAATGCTTGCAGCAAGATCAGGCTCCTTGAAAGAGTAGCTAACCGTTTGTGTAGTGTAGGCAAGTCACCAGTCGTGCTAGTCCGCATAGGGTTCTCAATACGCGAACCGCAGGCCATTTGCGTAGATCGCAATAGACCTACTTTGGTGTTATCGCTACGGCCCTTCACTTGGTGACTTTTGAGCGCGAATTGCTCATTGACTTTACTTTGGGCCTCGCGGTCACAGTTATGCGCCTCGATTACAGTCTGTAGATTGCATGCCTCAGTTTGTGCTGATAAACGTGTCACCACATTCTTTGCTTCCGACGAGAAGTACTGCTATCGCTACATGGCACTTCTGCTGCTCGTTTCCGAACCGCTTATCGCTTCGGCATAGTTCTCGACGGTTTTCGAAACGTCCTTTTTGTGATGGACGCGGGATTTATACTGACGTAGCCTATTCATACAATGGCAATATAGTCTCCTGTTTACGATAACGTAGACTCACCCGAAAACATGAAGACAATTCAACGAACTCAGGTGATGCTCCAATTGATGGGTAATTCATATTTCAGCGCCAATACTTCTCATGCACCTCGGGGCCGCGGCATGGAAAAGCGACTAGTCGGATGCCGAGACCGGTAGGGTCTAGACTCGCTGGGCGGCTAGACTCAAGTTGCGGAAATATCAACGCGGGACTTGGACCCCAACACGAGAGCGGACACCGGAACCCCACAGTGAAGGAAATGTCGTTGTCATGCCATTTGGCCGCTCCGAGAGGCGTCGTACGTCGCTGACGCGTCCCAGAGAGGACTCAAAAACGGGCCCGAGGGTGCATGGAACCAGAGGAGCGAACTGATCAGCTCACCGAGCAGGTCTCTTCTTTCCCCGAATGGAAGAAAGATTGATTGATATCGAATTTGCGCAAGGCAGTGTACCTCGTCGCCTTCGTGCCCGACATATCAGTGTTCAACTGCCAAACGCCATCCACAACACACCGGCGAAGGACCCATAACTCCTTGACCACCTCATTTTACTCCAATGAAAGTGCGGTTGGGTCCTGCCGCCAGAGACAAGATGGTAACGAAAAGCCTCGGAGAACGATAACAACTTGTCAGTGCCAAGCCTGCATGCTTCGGAGGATATTTTTGACCTCTACAAAAAGTAGTCGCGGGGGTTATAGGATCTAAATGAGCGTGCGGTACGAAGTGCAGAGCCGTAGAGGGCCGAGGCTGGGCATGGCTCTGTTCATGATGCATGATCATCGACACAGACTTGCAAGTCCGAATACATAATTATCGGGGGTTTCGGGAGATATACCTGATAAGGATATCTGTTTTATTCGGAAATCGCCGAACCGAGCCCCGTCGTTCATCACGTCGATGAAGTACTTTTCCACTCGCGGAGACCCAGGCGAGCGGTCTTTTGAAGACGTGAGTTACACTGTTCTACGCTATAACCTTACCACGCTGAAATTTCTACGACAGGTTGTCCTCGCTGGCCTCGCCCCAGATGGCGGACTCTATATTCCTATAGATATTCCAACTCTTCCCAGAAACTGGAGGTCCGATTGGGTGGGCCTCTCTTACCAGGAGCTCGCAATAAACATTCTCTCGCTCTATATCTCTCCCGATGAGATTCCCCCGGCGGATCTTGTCTCGCTCGTCAACAGGACATACAGCGTCGGTCCGCAGGCATTTCGCGATCCGTTGATCACCCCGCTTGTTCAAATCGATCCGAAAGCTCACGTGCTCGAACTGTTCCACGGACCCACTTATGCATTCAAGGATCTCGCGCTCCAACTCGTCGGGAACCTTTTCGAATACTTTCTCAATAGACGTAATTCACAGAAAGCTCCTGGAGAGCCGCTAGAGAAACTCACTGTCGTCGGAGCCACTAGTGGTGACACCGGAAGTGCCGCTATCTATGGTTTGCGTAACAAAGCCAATATATCTGTTTTCATTCTCTTCCCTCAAGGCAGAGTCTCGCCGATCCAGGAGGCCCAGATGACCACTGTCCTCGACGACAACGTCCACAACTTGTCTGTCAGTGGGACGTTTGACAATTGCCAGGTGGTCTTCTCGTCTTTGTTCCTCACGTGCAGAACTTATATCACAGCTCCTTCCTAGGATATCCTCAAATCCCTCTTGGCCGACAAGGAATTTAACGAAAAGCATCATCTCGGGGCAGTAAACTCCATTAACTGGGCCCGTATTCTCGTACAGATTGTCTATTACTTCTCTGCCTACTTTCAGCTCCTCAGGAACCCCGACGTCGACGTTGACGCCTCGGAGGTCCAGTTTGTCGTTCCTACGGGCAACTTCGGTGACATCCTCGCAGGGTACTACGCCAAACGTATGGGTCTGCCTATGGGCAAACTCGGCGTGGCGACCAATTCGAACGACATTCTCGCCCGATTCTGGAGAAGTGGGTCGTACCAGAAAGTCGATCCCGCCGCTAGCCCTGTAGCAGGCGGTGTCTATGCGACCGTCAGTCCCGCCATGGACATCGCCGTGTCGAGCAACTTCGAACGGTTGCTTTGGTACCTTGCGTATGAGAGCGTCACAAAAGTCGACGCGACATCGACGCGTGCTGCTGCGTGTGATCGAGTACGTGTCTGGATGGCTGCTGTCAAGACCAAAGGGTCCGTGGATCTGTCGGCGGTGCTTGAGGACGCTCGGAGAGACTTTGTCGCGGACAAAGCCGACGACGAACAGGTGAATTTCGATGTCAGCTTGGTCGACATGGCTGGTTGACTTGACTGCGGACAGACGATCGCCACCATCCGAAGATACTACGAGACCAAGTCTTATCTCGTAGATCCGCATACCGCCGTGGGGTTACACGCCGCAGAGGTGTTCTCGAAGTCCAAGTACGTCTCGCAGTTCGTGCTTTTGGTTGTATGTTGGACTTGGCGTGTGTGTTCGTTGACAGCTCTGCCGCGACCGTTCAAGTGGTGCTTTCTACCGCTCATCCGGCCAAGTTTGCGGATGCAGTCCAGCGAGCATACGCTGCATTTGATCCTGACACAGTCTTCGGTGATCTGCTGTCGCGTGAACGTCGCGTAGAGGCCATAGTCGGTGCGGAGGAGGAACTCGTTGGACTTGTCAGGAATGCGATAGAGAGAGTTGCGAGCAGGCAATGAAGAAAAGGACAGCTGGAAGAAGAGTCCATCGTCCATATCTGGGTGTAGTGATATTTAGATGCTCGGAGCAGTCTCTCGTCGTACTTTGCCAGTGGGGTCGATTCAGAGGCACACCGCTGTGTTCTGGTAGCACGTCACGCCTTGACCCGCCTTCACGGAAAGCGCTCTGCAGAAGTTGCGAAGCGAAGCGGACATGTAAAACGGATTTCGGAGAGAACTTTCTGGACTGTGAAACATATTTTCGTTTTGAAAAAATGAGGTCGGGTACATAAAATTTCAACTTCGAAGGGACCGGCACTGCTACTGTAAGTTACAACAGAACGAAGAAGAGCAGGTATGGTAATACGTGTATGCATCGACGACAAACCTTTCGCACGTTCACAGATCAGGAAGAGGATACGGATTCTTCATCAGACGCTGAAACTTTGGGTCTCGAAGACCCTGCACGACGGTCGACAGAAAGCCATGTATGTTTCCCTTGATTGCCGCCTCATGAAGCGCCAACGGGTCCCCGTGGTGAGTATAAAAAAAAGCCTTGTACACCCTCTTGAGTTGCCGCTGCTCTGAATCACTCTTGCAATTGAGGAACCCGTAATCCACCATGACCGGAGGGATTATTCTGGGCTCCTCCCCGTGAGAGGAAGACTCTTCTTGTGCGATGAGCTGTTTGAGATCCCACACCGATTTGTTCATGCATGCTGGGCTGTGGAGGATGTCTTGGAGGAGAGCGCGATTTTCCAATCGCAGCCCCTTGGCGTCGAAGAGGTCGAGCAAGCGACGCGCACGGTACGTGTCGCAAAACTCTGCAAAGGTGCACATGGAGATGAGACGGATGTACTTCCCAGCCAATTCCATTTCGTCCTCCTGACATCCGCATGCCACGAATCCAAACTTGATCCACAGCTCAAGCCCTGGGGACGGGTGCAGGTTGGACAAGAGAAGGACGTATAACGCCCAGCAGTGCTGTTCTTCTTCGGATTTGCGTTCCATGGCAGCCCTGATCTGTTCGGGAGAATCGTTTTTACTTCCTCCGATGGTTTTCCAGGCGTGCAGTTGCATCTCGTCGCCGTAGTCATGCAACTTGTCCATCGAAGGGGGTTGGCCTGCCTGTGCGACGATGTGTTCGTTCTGCAAAAACCAGGGAAAGTAGCCACCCCGAGAACCCTCTGGGATTTTGTAGAACGTCGCTTTGATCTCATCCACCAACACCCCACGAGTGCGCCAATTATGGATGGTCTTGGGAGGAACCTCCATATACTTCATGAGGCCTAGCGGACGGGTGATTATCGAGGTAAAGAAAAGGACCGAAGGGCATACCGATGTACAAGCCAAACAAATTCGTTTTTTCGTCGATGGTGATGGCACGATTGAACCCATAATCCTCGCAGGTCTGGGGGTGCTGGGGAAGCAAGTTCTGGCGGACCGCGAGGGCGAGGTAGTCGGCGGTGTTGATCGGCCGATTGGGTTTGCAGTCGAATATATGCTCGACCCAATCGTACTTTTGGCATTCCTTCGAGCAGTAGAAGACCTTTTGACAGCCAGCGCAACGTCGGAGGTTGGCTTCGATATAATCGTCCGAGTGGCCATGACAGAAGTGACACGTCCGGGGCATGGCCAAGTGGTGGTGGTGACTGCGCAACGACTCCGGAAAGCGTCCGCTTGCGCCCACGGAGATAAGCTCGCCGTCCAACGATGCTTCGTTTGTTGCGAGTGCACGCACCGATTAGGCTGCTGAAACATCTCAGGTAAAGTATGGTCGGAAATCCATGTCGACCCGTGAGTCGATCCGATTTCGTGATGCCTTTGTCGAAATCCCGAGCGCTGAGCGTGCAGGTGGTCAAGTTCCGAGTCGGGTCGGGTAACACTTGTGTGATGACAGTTATGAAACACGTAAAGCTACAATTAGACAAAGTTTGCTCGTCCACTCGAAAGTCGACTCCCTTCGACGAGATTCGTTGCCGGGAGCGGGTAACCTGAATCTTAATCAAGGTGCGCAATCATTTTACCAGCTGCGTGGAGCCAGGGCCCAGGATTAATCAGCCGGGTTAAGAGTCAGCATGATTATGATCAATCCGTTAGTCAAAACGCGACGCGCGTTTGTGGACAAAATTTGTCAGGTCGGTTCACTTCATTCGGACTCCCCCTATCTCCAACTCATACTGGCCAATCCTCAGCGATGGCAGGGGTCCTTGTGCAATGCGGAGTGTCTTATAGTACTCGGGTCACGTAGTGCTCTCGCTCCGGCCCCTCTCCGCCATTCATCATGTCACAGTTCGATGAAACTCACTCGCAGAATCACGATTCAGTCCTTCCCCACTCTGTCAATGCGACGCTAGAGGACTTGGGGAATACCGACCATCTCCATGCAGCACTCGACCTCGCCGAACAGCCTGGTGCTTCTACCAGTAGAGGAGCTCCGAGAGAACCTCAACTGGGTCCCGGTCCTGGACGCAACCGCCCCCGCGCAGCGACCTCTGCTTCTCACGTCGGCCTGGACTATTTCGATCCGCGAGGGGTCGGCGCTCTACGTCGTACCTTGAGCAGGATGCCGACGTCAACGACACTAGGAGAGCGAGCGCGGGTCGAGCGCCCTGGCGAAGCACAAGGTCAGGCGCCTCCGATTGGCGAGGAAGCAGGTGGCGAGGCGTTTGATTTTGAGGCAGTCTTGTGCGATGTACTTAAAAGGTGCCGTTTCCCTACTTCCTGTCGCCAATCTGTTTTGCCGCTGACGCCCGCGCCGTGCGTAGCCGTTCCGAGGCGGACATCAAATCACGCGAGCTTGGCGTGTTGTTCGATCAACTTCGTGTCGTCGGGAAAGGCACTTCGTCATCATTCCAACCGACTATCGGTTCGCAATTGAATCCGCTGAACATTTTTCGTACGGTTCAGGACGGCCGACACCCACACTTGCGTGATATCATCAACGGGTTTCAGGGGGTCGTCCGTCCCGGAGAGATGCTTCGTATGTCTTTTTTTTGTTCATTTGAGCTATGCGAGTTACGGCGCTGACGATTATGATATAATCAAGTTGTTCTCGGCAGGCCGGGATCAGGATGTTCCACCTTCCTCAAAGTGTTGGCAAATCGGCGCGATGAGTTTCATGCCGTCGAGGGGGACGTGTTCTACAATTCTTTCTCGCCGGATGCCATTCGCCTTCATTACCGTGGCGACGTCCAATACTGCCCGGAAGACGATGTCCATTTCCCGACACTCACTGTCGAACAGACGATCGGGTTCGCTGCCAAAACGCGCACCCCGCAGGCGCGTACGCCAGAAATGACGCGCAAGCAATTTTGGATGCGTATCACGGACATCTTGATGACCTTGTTTGGCCTGCGACACGTGAGGAACTCCCCGGTTGGCGATGCTTCCTTACGAGGGGTTTCAGGTGGAGAGAAGAAGCGAGTGTCTATTAGCGAAACGTTGGCGACGAGGAGTTTATTGACAAGCTGGGACAAGTACGTCTGACTCTTTACCCGTGACGGCTGTGATGGTTATGGTATTTCCTACAGCTCGACGCGAGGCCTGGACGCATCCACCGCTGTTGAATATGTGCATGCGTTGCGGATTGCCACCAACCTCCTCCGAGTGACAACCATCGTCTCGATATATCAGGCTGGGGAGTCGCTGTACGAGATGTTTGACAAGGTGTGCCTGATCTACGAAGGTCGGATGGTCTACTTTGGCCCAGCGAACAAGGCGAGGCAGTATTTTATCAATATGGGTTACGAGCCTGCAAACCGGCAGACAACATCCGACTTTCTGGTGGCCGTGACAGATCCAAACGGACGTCAGGTTCGGGACGGTGTGCGTAGCGTTCCGTCGACGCCAGACGAGTTTGAACGGCATTACCGGCAATCGTCCATCATGCAGGGGAATCTCAAGGACATGGCCTCTTTTCGAGAACAGTATGTTGGGAAGAAGGATCTAATGTCTGCATACCGGGATAGCGCCAGGGCCGAGCACGCGAAACACTTGCGGAAGAAGAGCCCGTATACGATTTCCATCCCGATGCAGATCCGGAGCGTCATGGACAGGAGAGTTCGGATACAAGCCGGTGCAGTGTCATTACTCGTCATAAACGCCTGGTGAGTTGTGTCTGGGTTTGCGTTTCGTCCGTTTGATAGATGAGTGTTACGCTAGTGTGTTCGTCCTACAAGCCATCATTCTTGGAACAACGTTTTTCCAACTGTCAACAGATACAACCGCGTTTTATTCTCGTGGTGGCATCCTATTTTTGTTAGTCTATTTTATTCTCTCTCCTTGTTATCCTTGTCTGACGCCGTTTGCAGCGCCGTATTCCTACCTGCACTCTTTGCAATGTCGGAAATACCCTCCCTTTTCTCATTGCGGCCGATAGTCCAGCGACATTACAAGGCGGCCATGTACCACCCGTTTGTGGAGGCGATTGCACTCACGCTGGTCGACATTCCGCCAACATTCGTCACCCTTTTACTGTACAGTATTATCCTATACTTTTTGGTCGGACTCCAGCGCAGCGCGGGCCAATTCTTGTGCGTGAACATACTTTTCCACACGCATGCCTCATGTCTAACTCGTGCATGAATAGTACATTCTTCCTGTTCGTGTTCATGAGCTCGTTCCTGGGCAAAGCTCTGTTTCGTAGCCTGGCGGCAGCATTTAAATCGGAGGCACCAGCTCAAGCGTTTGCTGGGATTCTTGTATTGCTTGTATCCCTGTATAGTCAGTTTATTGTTTTCATGACTCAACCCCGCAGTAGAGAGCTGTCTAACGCCCTTGTACGTTTCAGCTGGGTATACCATACCGCAACCATCAATGATCGGTGCTTTGCGTTGGATCACCTGGATCAACGTAAGTTCTCTCTCTCTCTTAATATACATAGTACTCAAGGATTGTCTAGCCAGTAAGATATTCATTTGAGTCTCTCATGGTGAACGAGTTCCACACGATCGACGGCTTGTGCGGGACATTCGTTCCGAGTGGTCCATCGTACGACTCGTTCCCTGAAACCAACAAGGCGTGTACGACGGTCGGCTCGCAACCCGGGAACCCGCTCGTGAATGGGAACGATTTCGTGACCCTCTCGTTTGGGTATTCGTATAGTCATTTGTGGAGGGTAGGTCGAACAGTTGTCAAATCACCCGCTCTGTCTGAATCGTTTTCCTTTTTTCTTTCCAGAACTTGGGCATCATCATCGCATTTACTATCTTCTTCTTCACTCTCCTCCTCGTCTTTACTGAGTTCAACACGAGTCTGGCAGGGGTGACATCGGTCGTCTTGTTCAAGCGAGGCTCACGCAGCGCTGGGACGCTTCCCGGTGGCGTATTGAAGTCTTCGACCCCAAATTCGGACGAAGAAAAGACCAGAGTCCCCAGTTCTTCCGTCACCTCGGAGTCGGACGCACAAAAGAAGGAAAACAAGGCGGAAGCACGGGAAGCGTTGGCACATCAGCCAAAGATGCAAAACACGTTCACGTGGCAGCAAGTACACTACGAGGTTGCGGGTCGAAGGCTTTTGAACGATGTGTCTGGGTATGTCGCACCCGGAAAGCTGACGGCACTCATGGGGGAATCTGGCGCTGGCAAGGTACGTCATGGCGTAAACGAAAAGGTTTGGGGATCATGAATCGTTTTTTGCTCCATACATAGACGACCCTCTTGAACGTCCTCGCAGAGCGCACCGAAACGGGGGTCGTTTCGGGGACTCGGCTCGTGAACGGCCACCCTCTTCCGGCGGACTTCCAGGCTCAGACGTACGTTACGTTTCCCCCCGATAGGTGTACACTATATGCTAATCTTTTTCGTCAGTGGATACTGTCAGCAAATGGACACACACCTTGCGACGATGACCGTCAGGGAGGCACTACTCTTCTCTGCCAAGTTGAGACAACCGTTCAGTGTCTCGATAGCTGAAAAAGAAGCCTAGTGGGTATCTCTTTCGCCTGCACGGTACCGCGACTGAGGAATTTCCCTCTTACTCGTAGCGTCGTTCGATGTCTAAGCATGTGTGGCCTAGAGGCACACAGAGATGCGATCGTGGGCTCCCTGAGTGTGGAGATGAAGAAGAGGACGACGATTGGGGTAGAACTGGCTGCCAAGGTAGGTGCTTGCGCTGTTTGCGCTGTTTGCGATAATACCCGAGGTAGCTCAACGTTCCCTTCTTTTCAGCCGAAGCTGCTACTGTTCCTGGATGAGCCTACGTCGGGGTTAGACTCGCAAAGTGCATGGGCGATCGTCTCGTTCCTACGGGACTTGGCAGATAGCGGGCAGGCGATTCTTTGCACGTGCGTTCCTGTCTGCGATGGCGCTGGTTTGATCGCTGACGCGTCCAAATCGTTTTTCCCAACTTCAGGATCCATCAGGTCGGCCTACTGTCCAGTGATTTTTGTGCAACGCATGCTGATTGTTGAGTTTGATGGACAGCCCTCTGCAGAGCTCTTCCAGGTGTTTGACCGGCTACTGTTGTTGCGCAAGGGTGGAGAAACAGTTTACTTTGGTGACGTTGGACCGAGGGCTACGACGCTCATCCAGTATTTCGAAAGCAACGGATCGCGTGCTTGTGGAGCCGAAGAAAACCCGTACGTGTCATCCAACTCATTGATCATCTGGCACTCACGACACCTCTGACCACCATAGGGCTGAGTTTATCCTCGACGTCATCGGTGCCGGTGCAACGGCGACCAGCAAGTTTGACTGGTACGACATCTGGGCCAACTCTCCCGAGGCGGCGCGTACCACAAAGGACATCGGCACTATCATCGCCCAGGGGCAGCGCAGCACGCCGGCTGCATCACCCACCACTATTGGCCATTCTGGTTTCGCCACGCCGTGGGTGTATCAAGTCTGGACGCTCGTCGTACGCAATTCCGTGTACTATTGGCGAAGTCCGACATACTTGATGGCCAAGATCACCCTCAATATCGCTGGTGGGCTCTTTATCGGCTTTTCGTTTTTCAAGCGCAACAACTCGCTCGCGGGCACGCAGAACAAGCTCTTTGTGCGTTTCATCTCGCTTGTATGTATGTATGGGATGGACCAACTGACGGAGCATGTGCTACCTAGGCCGTGTTCATGGCACTGATTCTCAGCGCACCACTCGCAAATCAGCTCCAAGTCATCTTCCTCAACCTCCGCAACGTCTACGAGGTGCGCGAACGCTCGAGTAGGATCTATTCCTGGCCCGCCCTTGTCACGTCCCAGATCCTCGTCGAGCTCCCCTGGAACATCATCGGCTCCACCCTCTTCTTCTTTTGTTGGTACTGGACGGTCGGGTTCCCAACGGACCGAGCCGGGTACACCTACCTCATGCTCGGCGTTCTCTTCCCCACGTACTACACCACGGTGGGCCAGGCCGCTGCTGCGATGAGTCCCACGGCCGAGATTGCGGGGATTCTGTTCAGTTTCTTGTTCTCGTTCGTTTTGACGTTCGATGGCGTCGTCCAGCCATATTCGCAGCTCGGGTGGTGGCAATGGATGTACAGGATCTCGCCGTACACGTACCTCATCGAAGGGTTGATATCACAGAGTAAGCATGCAATGGTTTTCATGCGCGCATGAATCGAACTCTGACGCACGTGCGACACGCCGTGCAGTTCTCCACGGCCAGTCCGTCCAATGTGCACCCCAAGAGTACGCGGTGGTCCAGCCGCCCTCGGGCTACTCGTGTGCGTCCTACCTCGATCCGTACGTCGCCAGCGCAGGCGGGTACCTCGCCAACCCGAATGCGGCGTCGGACTGTTTGTACTGCTCCTCGAGCACGGCCGACGCGTGGCTCGCGCGCCAGTTCAACATCCAGTACGCTCATCGGTGGCGGAACGTGGGCTTGTTTTGCGCGTTTACCGCGTTCAACGTGGGTTTACTTTCGTTCCGTGACTCGACTGAGCGATCGGGGGTTGGCTGACAGAGACGGGATACTAGGTCTGCGTCATATACGCGTTCACGTATCTGTTCCGCATTCGCTCGTATGGGAAGTCCAAGGCCGTCGTCGGGACGTGGGTTTCGCGTGTGGGGGGGTTATTGAGGCTGTTCCGACGGACGCCGAGACCGGATGGTAACGGCGAGAAGGAGAAGATGAGTGACTCGTCTGCCAGTGAGGACGAAGAGACGTGACGACGATGGACGCACGACGGTACGCACTTTGGATCTTTTCTTAATCGTAATATCGTGTAGCAGACTCCGGGCGTGTAGACATGTACTGTGTGTAGTGATGGACGTCATCAGCGTGCAAGCTTGCTTTGTAAACTAGAGGCGGGCAAGACAGGACCCTCGAAGCACCCAGATGGATCAATGACAGACACCTCGACAGTTGCGGGACGACTAAACGACAGTGAGAAACCGGCGTCTCCGAGTCGTACATGAATCGGCCTTGACTTCTCCAAGCCATCCTTTGCTAGTCTTTTGGTATGAAGAAAATCGTCCACTCATGCTATCCACACGTGCTCATCATTCAAGTCCATCTCGCACCGTCAGGGACAACACCAAAGGAAGCGCGCCACGTATCAGGTCTTGTTCCCGTCGTCAGCATCCTTACCACCGACCTGGTGAAACACCTTGAATTCGATCTTCTCATGCGTACCTTGTGTGGAAAGCTGTGGGGTTGGGTGGCAAACCAGCGGACAGGAGCGACAACGCTGACAGAGGGCGGTGATAAGGATGGCGGCGTATGTGCGTCGTGTCGTGCATCGTTTGCAAAGGGGATGGAAGCATCCCTGAATTCGTGATGGGCGCGAATCGACAGTTTCAATCCCTTCGCACCCATCACGAGTTCAGGTTAGGTGTACATGTCTGAGGGAAAAGAAACCGCTGGTGCTACACTAGTACTACTGCGTCCATGATGCACAAACTGCGAGACGCCACGAGGAGATGGAGATAAACGAATAACAATGCGGCGTTCATACGGGCGAATGGTCGGTTTGAAGGAGAGCGTGTTTTTCTTCTTCCTCCACGTCCAGATCGCTCAGCTCGGGACTGCTCCTCCCTTGGTACGGCGCCTGAAAAAAAAACAGTCAGTCGTTAAGAAGCCGTAGCTTGTGGGTTGCGCACCAACTGCGATAAGAGAGGCGAAAAATGACCCGACGACGTTTCACCCCGAATGGGCAGATCGATGCCCTCATCCGAGTCAGCTTCCGAATTGGAGCCGGTCTCAACCTGGCTCACATCTGGAGCCAGGATGACGGCCACCAAGTTCGGGACGTGTGCATGTGAACCATCGCGAGTGGACGCCAGTACCACCGCCCGGAACATGGCGTGATGCAGACAGACGTAGCAGCCCAACACGAAAAATTCGATTCCGACGATACTCACAGAGGTGAGGGATGCTGGCCATGTGTAAGTAACTTGAGAGAGAGAGGGCCGGTCGACGAGTGCAAAAAAATCACATACCATCTATTGGCATGTGCTCAGGGGCGGCAAGCCGGAAGGTGCCACCAAGGACAGCCGTGGTGAAGGATATGAGAAGGACGAAGTATGCGCTGCGGACGTTTGACCGAGAGTTATACCATCCCCCCAGCATGCCCCAAGATAGGCAACCGGTGGACATGACAAACAAATAGACGACCATCGGAGCGAGGGCGCGAAGTATGTCGGGGGGGACGAGGAAAATTGGCATATATGAGAGCATGAGTGCGAGCCAGCTGGAGCCAATGGCGAAGATCCGCTTGGTCGACCAAAACGATTGTTGGGCGGCACGGTGATTCGTGGGCTGTGTGGTTGGGAGCTGGGACATCGTGGTTGGGTGACAGCGTGTCCAATAGGGGTCAGAACCTAATTGCTGACCCTATGTATACCCTGCGGTCAACGAACGCGGCAATTGAATCTATTACCCTAGAAATTGACATGACCCATCTACAATCAGAACTCACTCCTTGACCACCTGCGTTTGAGTCGAATCAATGCGTCCCATCTCCGGCATCTTGGTACCAAGAACGACACCCTCAGAAGATCGCCTCTGTTTGAATCTTGGCCATGCTGTTCCGCCATCGATACATGCGCGGGGAGGGTATGCTTACTAGTACCGTCCCTGGAATCCCACCGCTTGGTGGTCGAGACCGATCATTCGGCGGGAGTGGCTGATAGGACGCTGGCTGTCACGACGAGATTCACCGGTCAATGGAGAAGAGACGTACGGAAACTGCTTGGTTTTGTACCGCTGGATCCCGAGTATCACCCGTTTCGGAAGGGTCCGGCGGTGGTTCATAAAGGATTGGAGTGACCACAGGCTCCGTCTCTCGCGGCGGCCTACGAAGGAAATACGTGAACCAGCTAATTCGTTCTCCTCCGGGAGGTGCGACAAATACTTGCTAGGGATCTCATGAGATATGGTGTACACTGATTGTTGGTCAAAAGTAGACGACGCTCACCTGATCCCGTTGAGCAGCCATCGTCGAACGCTGGTTGCGTGGAGGATTGTTTCGTGGTGGTGGCGGCGAGCCTACTGGACCGGCGGGTGAGCTACTAGCTGGCTTGGCAGAACGTTGACTAGCTTGGCCCTCCGCACCCTTTCCTACCCTCTTTAACCACTTCCAAAGCGTTGATGGGCCCTTGGACGAGTCGACGACGACGGGATGCTCCTCTAGACGCACCTCTGGCACATGCTGTGTAGATGATGGGAGAGATATCGCATGCAACACCTCCACGAGTGGTACGTCACCCGCACTCGGACGAACGGAGGACCTGGGGGACGGTGGCTTTGGCGGTGTCAACGCAGAATCAAAAAGAGTCACGAACCTCATCATAGTCGAATGCAAGGGCACTGGCGGGGGCTTCTGTTGGTACCTCTATCTATAGCGTTGTGAATGTTTGTTTAGGAAGGAGACGGATGAGCCCATACCTCGAGGTCTATGTCGTCGTCTCTGTCGCCGCCGCTGGAGTCCTTGTGGCTAGAGGGCTGCCGTAGAGCGAGTTGTTGGCTGACGAGCATAACGGACGTGCAAGCACTTACACTGCTGAAAATGTCCGGGAGGAGGGTGGTGAGGCTATGAATGACGATTTTGCCGTTAACTGGTCCAGTGGCAAGATGGGTGCTATCCGAGGAGAGAGTAATCGACCGACGCCCTCCTCGGTTATGGGACCAATACGGGCGAGTGGAAGCATTCAAGAATGAAATCGAGCTCCCTGCACAGGCGGCGATAAACTGTCCATTAGCAGCTAGGACAGTAGACTGGAAGACGGCTATGGCATGGGACTCGGCAAGAAGTGATCCCGTCGAGGCATTGAACGACCTGACTTTGTTCCTGCAAGTGGCGAATATTTGCTGTCCGTCGTTTGACCAGGCGAGCGGAGTGCTTGGAGAACTCAGTCTCGATTGTGACAAGTTTGTCACCGCTGTAACCGTTGAAGATGGTGATCGGGCCATTCCGTTCAGAGATGGCAATTCGGTCCCCATTTGGAGGGAATCGAACGCCATCAGCCATGTCATTGAATTCGAGTGGACCAACGACTCGCTCGCCCGTCGCGATGTTCCACACACTGGCCGTCCCTTCGGTTCCTGTCGCAATCCGAGTCGAGTCGGGCGACCAGTCCACTGCCCGCACTGTTTTTCCATCATCGACACGGCAAACCTGTCCCTGCAGCTCTGTATCCCATACACTTCCTCCATTCTCTGTTCCGCATAGTATCCTTTCGCCATCCTTCGATATTGAAAGCGCATTTACGTTCATCCCCGTCCGCTCTGCCATCTTTACTTTGTCAGCGAGTCGAATCCACTGAATCCCGTCCGAACTTCCAGTCAAAACACGCTTCCCATCGGGCGAGAATGTGATAGCCCAAACTGTCACAGAGCTGCCCGTGTCAAGCAGCGTTTCGTCGTCTTACTGACTCATTGGTGTAATCCAATCCCTCCTCGGTCCCGCTACCTACCGGTCTTCAAGTTGGTCTGCGACATCTTCTCAGGTTGCGGTGGTACAGAGTGATGGATTCACAAGCATCAAGGAGAGAGGCGATTCGGTTTACGCCGGTGCCCACGTTTTTCATCCTGTGCTTCCTCTCAGCGCCCCGTAGCTTTTAGCACCTATTCTTGCTCGGGTCCTACTCTGTGACTTCTATGACCCATCCCACGCTCGTTTCTCGATCGTCTTATATATGTGTACTTATCCCACCGCGTGCAAAGGCGTGCATGTATCCCAGGATCTCGCCAGACGAATGCGCGTCATCGCTACGTCGATAAAGTGACCCCACTAGCACGAACGTACGCCAATGTCACTCCTCTAGACTGTATCTCTTGTCCATGCATTTCAGAAAGGCTCGACTTCTCCGAGAAGGCTGAGACATTGTGAGAGATATTGGGCCCAGGCCTAAACTGTTGGAGCTCTCGGGCGAGTATGTACTGGCGCATCTTTTGTTATATGGGGGGTCCAAGTGGAGTAACGGCGAGGGAGACAGGATTCTCAGCAAGCAAGGTGGACCTGCAACGAACACGTCGGATGAGTGACAGTTGTGGACGTTCAGGATCCATGAGCTTTCGATGATTCCATCCCTACTCTTCTCTTTCTTCCGCAAGATGGTCGGATGGTCGGAGAGATTTTCCGATCCATCAATGAGACGTTGGGATCCTTGCTCCCAACGTCAAGTCGATAAAAAGACCGAACACCGACCATCCGTCACCAAGATCGTACTCTCCGAATCACGCCGGTGACTCCTCATTCTGTAAACCTGTACTAGTAGGTGTATAGTTGAGTACGGAAAGCACATCCACAATAATGGAGCTGATGGGCTCGTATGCTCTCAGAGATCTCAGGCCTGGGGCATTCTAAGTGAGGTCGAGTCTGCCGTCCAATAACATTTACTCAACACACCTTAGATGATTATGATGAAACTCTGTTGAACGTATTTCCCTGGATATCGACATATGCCATCACTCGTTGACATGCCAAAGGTCAAAGAACACGATTAGAGTTCGTGACTTAACCCCCTGCATTTGAGTCGAATCAATGCGTCCCATCTCCGCTACTCGACGGGAAGCAGAATGTGCATCTTGGTATCGAGAACGACACCCTCAGAAGATCGCCTCTGTTTGGATCTCGGTCATGCTGTTCCGCCGTCCTGAGTACTGGATACGTGTGCGGTGGAATCCCACTGCTCGGGGGTTGGGACGGATCATTCGCTGGCGGTGGCTGATAGGACGGTGACTGTTATGACGAGATTCACCGATCAGAGAAGAGACGTACGGAAACTGCTTGGTTTTGCGCCGCTGGATCCTGAGCATCACCCGTTTCGGAAGGGTCTGGCGGTAGTTCATAAAGGATTGGAGTGACCACAGGCCCTGTCTCTCGGGGCGGCCCACGAAGGAAATACGTGAATCAGCTAATTCGTTCTCCTCCAGGGGGTGCGACGTACACTCGCTAGAGATCTCATCAGATATGTTGTACATTGATCGCTGGTCAAAAGTAGACACTCACCTGATCCCGTTGAGCAGCCATCGTCGAACGCTGGTTACGCCGAGGATTGTTTCGTAGTGGTGGCGGCGAGTCCACTGGACCAGCAGATGAAACACTGGTAGGCTTGGCAGAACGTTGGACAGCTTGGCCCTCCAAGCCCCTCCCTATCTTCTTCAGCCATTTCAGAAGCGTGGACTGTCCTTTGGGTGAGTCGGTGACAACGGGGTGCTTCTCCGGACCCATCTCTGGTGTAGATGATGATGGAATTGCATGCGATACCTCCACGGGGGGTATTTCTTCCACGTTCACCTGAGGGGTTGTAGGGGACGGTGGCTTTGGCAGCGTCGACATAGAAATAAAAAGGGATTAAAGCTGCCACGAACCTCATTATAGTTGAAAGCAGGGGCACTGGCAGGGGCATTCGTTGGTATCTCGAGCTGTGGCATTGTGAAAATTCGTTTAGGAAGGAGACGGACAAACTCGTACCTCGAGGAGGTCTGTGTCATCGTTTCTGTTGCCGTCGTGACTAGACGGCTGGTGTAGGCGTATCATGACAAAAATATCAGAAAGATCGTGGCAGCGACGGAATGACGAAGTCGCACCTGTTTTGAGTTGAGAGATTTGTCTTCGTTGGTACCCGAGGTTGTATGCTGGCTTGCCCGCTCTTGCTCCTCGACACTAGGTACCTGATAAAGAACGAGTTGTTGGCTGACAAGTACAACAGATGGACAAGTACTCACACCGCCAGAGATGTCCGGAAGGAGGGTGGTGAGGTTACGGATGGCGATTTTACCGTCCTCTCGCCCGGGTGATGAGTCAAGGGCGGGGGCGAGCACACGCGGACGGACCTCGTCAGTGCTCTCCTCGAACTGATCGTGGCCCGATTTCTCGGCGTGGTAGTTGGCGAGGGCGGTGTTCCGGAAGGTCTTGTTGCAGATCCGAGACTCGCGCATCTGATGCTCTGCGCGCGCGTGAGCGGTGTGCGATGGGTAGGGACGGGGACGGGGACGTACTTTGGCTTCCACGTCTGCAGCCAACGCGGCCGCCTCTGCGTCTTCGTCTTCTTCGTCCGCGTCCACGTTGATCGTCGCCTGTGCCGTGCTTTCGCCCGCGCCCACGCCAGACGCAGGCACGGGCTCGCCATCGTGTTCGAGGAGGTGGTCCATCGCGGGCTGCAGGCTCCGTCCGCGGGTCGCCTTGAGTGCCCCTACGACCGCGCGCGCCCACACGGCAAAAAAAAAAAACGAAACGGAACGCGTTAGCGTGGATCGTCTGACGTGCAGGGGACTGACAGTCGATGCGGGCAGGGTCGAACCCCATGCTTAACAACGTCTCTCTATCGCTTGGCATCGCGCACGTGAGTTGTCGGTCGGTCTGCTGGGTGGTGTGGTAGACACGTTGTGGCGTGGCAAGGGTTGCAAGATGTACAGTACTAGTACAGATAAGATGACTTGCAGCGCCTACGCCGCGACCAATTCAAGACCCGACGTTCGTACTACCACTCTAATCAGTAGTTGGGACCTGGGACTGTGCGTTCGACAATACCCCTGGTTCCCAAAGAATGGCAAACACATGGAACATCCCAAATGGCGACCCAGATGAGATGAAACGATGTTATGTACCAAACAGACGTTCAATGAATGTTTGGTCTTAGGTGCGATGTATCACAGGGTCGTTACCGTCCGCCCGGAGTATCGCCGTCTGATAATGGCCCAGTGACTGTCTACCACATACTCACGTTGCCCATGTTACCGGCACTTCACCGTACTGGGACCTAAATTAGCTGGTTTACAGTGACACTTCGTACCTGCGGGTATGAGCCAGGTAAGTTCTGAAGATGCCTTACAGCCATTGTGTCCTGCATAAATGAAGTGCAACCAAGGTGATAATGTTGGGTGGTATAAAAATTTGTGGAAGCATGTCAATTCAACAACTGGTATGCTCCAAGTTCCTCAAACCATTTGCTTATCTGATCAGAACCTCTCTTGAGGCATGGATTTAGCTCAGAGACCCCTATGTCTTTGAGATGATCAGGTTGATCAATGATGCCACTGATGCTGCAATGCTCATTGAATAGTTTGCAACACACCCCCAGTTTCTTTTTTGTGCATCCCAACTCTCATACAAATGTTGACTTTCATTGCAATACACAGTTTCAGGTTTTCGTAAAGGACATGTCGAGATCAGTGGTATTTCATCTTCAGATCTTCATCTCCAGATACCCTGATCTTAGATCGATCTTTGATCTGATCTACTGTTTCTCAGATGGAACAATCCATAGATTGATTCCTGTTACGTGGGTGCGGAACAAAGACTTCACTTGTGATCCTTCGTACTCGTGGTGTCGTCGACAACCAGGAGCAGAGTATATGGCTATCGCTCGTAAGAGAGAAGCCCCAATGAGTAACAAGAGACAGAAGACTGGAAGGGCTTAGCGCAGGAGGTGAGTCGAGTGACCTTCTTCAGGAGCGAAGACTTTGCAGGCAGAAATGCGTAGAATAAGCTGAAGAGCTATCTACTACAAGTCGACCCTTTATATACTAGGGGGTTACCATAAAGGGACGACACGTAAAAGGAAATCAACAAGACGCGTCACGTCGCGAGTATCATAAAAGGGAATCAACGAAGGATGCGTAAAAGGAAACGTATGCGTAAAAGGGAATGTGGAGTCCCATGTCCAAGAAAGGTATCAGAGTCCCGTGTCCAAAAAGGAGAAGCGGAGAGCCGCTAGATATAAGTAGAAAAGAGACAAATGGGACTTCCTGGTAGAAGCGAGTCAGAAGTCTGGGGGCATCCGTAAACGTGGGAAACGGCGGTGTTCCTGTGAGAAGTCTGAAGATAAGCCTAGAAGTCATGGAACAGAGGGTCGTATTGACCACTGTCGATGATCTCCCAAGTAAGGTCTCTATACGCCATGGAAGAAAGGTCAAACCAGTAGCGATCATATGAATGAGTAGGAAAGAAAAACGTATCCATGTCCATCTCTTCTTCACCAAAGAGTTGTCTC
>JBBPMU010000253.1:0-34749 GCA_038090475.1 Wakefieldia striispora | reverse complement strand
CAAGCCAGTCCTGATCAGCCTCTGAAATGTGCTGACCAGCCTTCAGCTCAGCCTCAAGTGTCACTTTGTGCTCCTGGATCTGGTTGCAAAGCTTGGACAAGCCCATTTTTAGCACATCAATGGGTTTCATAAGGTGAGAAGCTGAGAAAGTGATGATTTGGGTCAGTCCTACCATCTTCAGCCACACAAAAAATAATTATATAATCAAGTATTCATTAGACATATGGGTTATGGTAGCTGGAAATGTATGGGTTATGGGATATGACAGAGATATGGGTTATTGGGTCAAAATCCCTGCAAACCAAAATGGGATACAGAAATTGTATGGGTTTGCACAGAGTATGGGTTATACCCTGTATGGGTTATAACAGCTTCTACTGTAGTAAAAGTAGTCTGCTACCCTGACTGACCGTGACCTTTTTTGAGGCAGAACTCGTAATATGATAATTTCCAACGGAGGGTATGCTGACCAGCGGGCATGGGGCAATGTTCCACTCTAGCCCTTGGTGCCGCTGTTTATGTTCCGCAGGAAGGGCATTGGAGGAAATTCGACCCTCTCGTCGGCGTTCCATGCCTGCCCATGCGGTAGCAAAGACGACACCGAAAGAACTAACCGTGGTGTTCACGCTTGCGACGTCATTCGAGAGGATCAGATTTTAAGCGCCGATTTGGAAGAGCAAGGCGAGTTGTATGATCGAGATAATCGTCGGGATGACAAAGTTTGAGGGTGCGAGATGGAAGAGGATCCGGATGCGCTCCATAAACGATGCTGTTCGAATGAAAGGAGAGTTCAGAGATTTCCAGGGGTAGCAGTGCCCGAAGGTGAGTCACATTGACGGAAGGTGAGAGTGGATATGAGTCCATCCAATGACGTCCTCGCTCTATAACGCCAAATGGTCCAGAGGAAAGTGATGGATACGTAGCTGTGGATGAGAGATCTTCAGTGTGGATCATGACAGCACGCCGTTGTCTACCACTTGGGCAATCCATTCGACTTTCCGGTATGGTAACGCGAGTTCGGCTGCCGTGTAATGGCACTCATTTAGTAAATGTACAAACTGAGGTTAACCAGGCGAGCGACCTTGAGTGTTATCGGAACAAACGTGAGCAGCAAATCGAAGACGTCCGATACGGCTTGGAGGGTGCCAAATGATAACGATTCAGCAAACTCGACCTCCTACGCGGCCGCCATCTATGAGGACACCTCGTCACCGGAACAGTTTGACACACTGGTTTGGATCACCACACATGCATGAAGTAGCATCCGCTATTTCTAATGCTCGTATGAGCAGCCCTTTGAGGTCCACGTGACGACCTTGCATGACCCGATTCATGTCAAGTCCATCTCCAATTGTGGCCACCGGTCTCCGCGTGACAGTGATGCGAACCTCATTCCACTTCTATTCGAAGCCAAATTTCACATACCACGACTGCGGTATCTCACTCATGGCATTGTGTACAAGCAGTGCAAGGATCAATCTGTGGATGTTTCACTTCTGGCGTGCCTCTGGATGCAGGTAGCAAGCGTGTCATCTCTTCCTTCTGCTGCAGCAAGTACCACTCATGCAAGTCCTCATCAACGTCAATCAGCTCTCGGAATAGCGACGTGAACTTCTCGTCGCCGGAACTCTCCACTTGGATTCACCTGAAGCTCGGGGTTTTTTCCGCACATAAGTATACTGTAACATCCCGGAGAATCGTCGGTCCACGGCTTCTATATTGGTTTTCTGTATTGTAAGCTCGGGGTGCATAAATACGTATTATGCAACTGCGCATTACAGTCGACGTTGCATCCCCGTTCTTACGGCTTTATGACCGCCGGTATGAAGCTCTCGACCACAAACGGTGTCCTTTGTCTCTTGTCCCTCGCTGGATCTACGTTGGCTGGTGGGATATACACCATCTGTGATCATATTGTTGGTGAGGGCTTCTACGATGCCTTCAACTTTGAGGCTATCCCGGACCCCACCCATGGTCGTGTGTAGGTGATGTGGCCGACTTGTTCGCGACACATTTTCATGGCCTCCCTCCAGGAACTACGTGAATGAGACGACGGCTCGAAGTCTGAACCTCACGTATGCGACGATTGATACCTTCATCATGCGTGCAGACGACACCACCGTCCTCTCACCGACCGGCCCGGGACGGAATTCTGTTCGCATCCGCACAAACAACCAATATACCACCCACGTAGCAGTGTACGTATACCCGTACGTGGGAGTTGACGCATTTGGTTAAATTGCTATTTTTTGCAGCTTCGATATGCCTCACATGCCGCAAGGTTGCGGGTAAGTTTCACTTTGAGTTCGCTGATTTCTCGATTCAAGCAATTTGACGCTCGCTGAAGCACGTGGCCGGTGAGTGTTGCCTCCGTGTTCGTGGGTGTGTGGATGAGGAAGTGAGACTTACAGTCGCATTCAGGCCGTCTGGGAGACGGATGAAGCTAATTGGCCTAATGGTGTACGGTCATTTGATTACCGAAATGGCTCTTGGCACTCACCACTTTCGCAGGGCGAAGTTGATACTGTCGAGGGCGTAAATGACGTTGAACCGAACCAATCAACGCTCCACACTGGCGCTAGTCAGTAGTATGACCGCTCCTGCGATCAGAATTGTCAATTGACATGACGAACTTCTTAGACTGTTCGATCCCTGCTTCTGGTGTCAAGCAGCTCGGGTGAGGACAAGTGCATATAGTGTATGGTTTTTCCCTCATCGATTGTGCAGGACGACAGTTACTACAGACTGTTACGCGTATGGTGTGTGATGTTCCAAGTCCTCACTTCGAAGCGTTGCTTATCATCATCAGACAATGGCAATTCTGGATGCGGTGTGCGGTATGCATATGACAACAATAGCTTCGGTCCCGATTACAACAACGTCGGTGGTGGATGGTAAATACTCGAACCTTGTGAGTCGACAAACTGAGTCCAAAGACCATTCAGGTACGCCATGGAACGCACAAACGAGTACATCAGCATCTGGTTCTGGCAGCGTGGTGATAGATCAGCACCCATTGATGTGATCACTGGCTCACCGATCATCAACACCAATCTCTGGGTGAGTTGCCGCGCTGCTTGTTCTTCCACTCCTCACGGGGCTATCTTCAGGGGCCACCTGCCGCATACTTCCCCAACACGGATTGTGACTTGGCAACACACTTTGATGCGAACAACATCATTATCAACCTGACGTTTTGTGAGTGGCTCTCTACAACTTCGTACGAAAGCGGACTGACTCAGCGTGGAGGTGGCGACTGGGCTGGTAACTCGGCCGTTTATGCTGCTTCTGGGTGCCCCTCGACTTGCACTGGTATGTAGCACTATCCTTCCCGACCAGTGACGAACTGAAAGCTACCCGGCTTCGCACTACCTCTAGATTACGTGGACAGTGAGTAGCAAGGACTGATTCGTGTGATTCACAGCACTAATTCTTCCTCATGGCAGACAATCCATCAGCATTCACTGATGCGTACTTTGAATTTAAGTGCATCAACATATATGAAGCTTCATGACGGAGCATTGGAAAGCAAGAGAATAGAGCTGATACCATATTTCCTACACTCGTTAATTTTTCTTTTGGGGACAGTAGCATTGATACCATGCATCGAACCATTCCTTCCATTCCCTCATTCATTGAACTTGTGGGTTGCTCGTTCGTTTGCTCTGCAGTATGTAGCCTGTCCACTCTCTCATATGCATTTGGTTGTGATGTCCGTCTGTCCGTGCTCTGACAAATGTTCGTCCAAGGTGTTCGCTGGCCAGCTTCGACTACTCACTATCGATTCCGAGGTTCGGGTCCCCGTGAAGCACACCCGGCCCCCTCTATGTGCGCAGGGTGGTGTATGTTGAGCGGACGAACGAAGTCGCGAGATCATCCGAGTTCGATGGGCACCTCTCGGCGTTGTCATGGGAGCCTTTGCGGACGTACATGCGCGCGCTCCTAGATCAAATTGTTGGCTAGTTTGACTACTAATCCACGTCATCACTGCCTGGTGGAAGGTCAACGATGTTTGATATCGTCGATTCGCGTGCAGTCATGAAGGGTACCCGCTTGAGTGTTCAATTGATTCCAATGGGGAACCCCATATATTTCCTACATAGCGGAGAGAGAGACAATCTATTATATAACTGTGGACCATTTTTTTCTTGGACTGGTATCCAGGGGTTATAGTGTTTCCTTTACCATGTAACCCTGAGCTTCGGGAGGAGATAGAGCGAACCGTGTATTTGACTCTGGGTTAGATGGGAGAAGGCCTTAGATAGGCGCTCGGCACAGAAACCTTGCGATGCTGTCATGATCAGGATCATTCAGCTCAACGTCCATCTCAGAACAAAGATGTCACGAATCACAGGTCATGATAAACATGGCTAAACCAAAGATCTTATGGTTCAAGTAGGCTGATGGGGGAACCTATTCCTCAGTGCTGCTGGACAGTTTCTCATCCTTCGTTCACGATCGATTTCAATTGGCGGAACTTCAATGTGACTTGAAGATGTTGGTGATGCCTCGAACAACTTGCGCTGTATTTGATGACAATCGATTTCAGCAAAGACAAGAGTGTCTGTTCTTGGATCAACTCGCATGAGATAGTGCTGGTGATAATTTGCGTGGTGGGTGGACTGGGTGCGTGTTTCGGTTCGAGCGCGGAGGCTGGCGCTGATAGGCCTCTTGCAGTAATATTACTGTCTCTCCTAGGCTGTTGCCTCTCTTCGGCAAGGCCGCAGCGGGACCCCGGTCCGATGGACGCTGTGGGTATTAATAGTCATCAGCCACGGCCCTGGGGTCAGCAGGTAGATGGTGCAGTTCCGATAGATCGAGTACGACCCGAGGCCCTATGTCCGTTTGCGGCCCCCAACGTGGGCTGGCAAGGTTCGCATACGGCGGTGCTCGCCGAGAAGGATTTCGAGTGGGCGACGGTTGATCTGTCGAAGAACACCGCTTCAGGCAACCACGGTCATCCGACACCGGGCTACAATAACGGGTATGCGGTGTGAGCGTAGATACCACGTCTGTAATTGAATGGGATTGCGCGAGAGACGGAGGAGTGGTTGCCTAGCAGCCTTGAAGTGAAACTGTGAGCGCTCAGCAGTGTTGATCAAGGTCGTATTGTTTTTTTGTTTGAGTCGTTCGCTGTCAGTGGTGGTGGCTGATCCTGAGAAATCGAACGGTCAACATTTCGCCGCGCCAGTTTCAGTGCTCGTCTCCTCACACCGGGCCAACCCGCGACCGTCATTTTCTTCTTTTTTTTTTTATTTCTCTTTCTCCATGCCCAGCTTATTCTCGCGTTCAAGGACAACATCAACTCCAGGAAAGAAGTCTGCAGTCAACTCCTTCGTTCTGGGCTCGCCGCCCGTCTACGATGAGTTTGGCCGCGTGAACAGCAGGGGATCCCGCTCCGGCTCACCTCCAGCATCCTCTAAAAAGGATGGACTAAGGGAGAAGAAGAAGAGCCACGACGGCAAGGCAAGGGCCCGCACCCTCAGTTCCCCAAAACAGGACCACGACATAAGCGACCTCGTTGCCCAGATACCAGACGGCAGCTTCCTCCCTCTCAACCTCGACAAGCCCCGTGACGAATCAGGCGAGGAAAGGACCTTGGAACACGACTATGGCTATCTTTCTTATGAGCGCCATGTCGTCCTCGGTCTCGACGACGTCGCCCGCCTCGTAGACGTCGTCGCCGTCGAGCTCGGCACTCGCTGCCTCACAACGCCCTTCATTTTCTCCACTCTCGCTCTTGATATATCTTCATCCGCGGTCAAGCGTCTCATACGCGCTTTTCTCGAAACATGTGCCAACCCTTCCTCTAGAGACGCTGAACATCGCTGGCACGAAGAAGCTCGCTTCGCAGGGCCCCATGAGTTGGGCATGTGCATTCGTTGGGGTCTTGCGCGGGTCGTAAGAGTAGTCGGTGGACAAGCCGTGCGCGGTCTTATCTCTTGGGACCATTATGTCGAGTTCCGTGACTCCGAAGCTGGTATGCATCATTCCATTCTCTTTGATCTTGTCACATACACGAGGCGCTCAATGCTGATTAACCCTCTCCGTGCCTCCAGCGCTCAATTATCCTCCGACACACTTTGCCACCTTCTTGCCACCGTTACCTCCCGTTCTGAGGACCATCTTATGGACGCTACTGAGTCTCATCATCCGTTTCACCGCGCACAGCGCATCCTCTGGTCACACACCCCCGACTCTCTCGCCACTCTTCGGACCCCTGCTATTTGGCTTGGGTCCTGCATGCCTTTCTTTCCACCATACCTACATTCATTATCTTCGCTCTGTCAATGCAATGGAACACATCATGCTGGCCTTCATCCGCTGGCAGGACGCACCCAAGGCTCCAGGTCAGCGTGCTGACATAAACACCAACATCACTTTTGGGAGCGCAACTACCCTCGGCGTTCCCACTCGTCTCAAGGATTGGATCAGAGGTTATCCCGCCATGTTACCCTTTTTGCATGTCAAGGAAAAACATGACAAACCTCAAGCACGTCGTGGCGCACGGACGATGCGTGTGGTCAGCGTACGTCGCAACGTCCGAATGTACTCCCCTGATCTGGTCAAGACAGCCGCGAGCTGGGCATCTGGCCCCCGATTCGGTCAGGGATTGGCTGGTTCCAAGGAATGGGAGCGTATCGCACCCTCGGCCCTAAAGTTGCAACCTCGTTATTCGGAAGCATACAAGAAGAGAATGGACATGCCCGCAAGTTTTCATCCATATATGAATCCCATCGATGGGCCGTCATCTGCCACATCTAGCACTTCATCCGCGGGGACGAGCCAGGAGAAGGATAACCATGGTCTGGGTATCAGAGCGGGCGAGGACCGCTTTAGGACCCTGACTGAGCTGAAGTGGGGCGAATTTGAGGACATGGGTTTCGGGACACTGGAAGCCGATGAGAAGAAACTCCAGTTTGACCTTACTGAGAGTGAAAGGCTGGTAAGTCGGTGAAGACGGTAAATGGAGTGTGCACTAAGCTTTTGGACAGTCTCCGTCAACCAAGCGTACGACGATGAACTGGAACGATTTTTCTGCCATTGGCTTCAATCGTGGAGATGCTCGCCTCAGTGCTACGCTTCAGTTCAGCACGCCTGTCGCCCATACTATATCGTCGTGGCCGACACAAAATGCGAACATTACCAAAAAGCTCAAAAAGACCCAGCGCGCACTTCCTGCTTTTGGTTGGGACACTGAACCCGTGATGGGATCCGAAGAAATGATCGAGGAAGCGTTCATGGACGTTTTCTCTGATCTGGTATATGGCGGTGGATGGATGGACATCGAGCGTGGGGAGGAGACCGACAGGGAGTGCAATTGGGCCTTGGTAATCCTTGCGTCGTCATTTCAAATAGTCTCTTTCTTACTCGATTGTATAGATCGAGTTCAAGTCCCTGCCACTCAACAAGAGCTCGACCACCGGAGGTGATCCACGGTCTGCAACCACCATCTTCCTCTTTGAGGAGTTTGTGCCATTGGAGTATAGGCAACAACTTGTAAAAGAGTCGGGAGTGAAACGTCGTTTGCCCTTTCTGTTCTCGCCGTCCAGCAAATCGAGGCCATGGAAACCTGCTGCGACGTTGAATGGCCGCCCCTATGTCGTCGGACACGTCCCCAAAAGTCCAACCGTTCGCGAGGTGGAATTTGAGGGAATGTTGAGGTCCAATGGCAGCAAAATACTTTCGCTATCCAAAGCCGCCCCTATGGTCACCATCTCCCCGGTGTCGCCTGAAGAGAATAACAACACCTCACACTCCCGTCCGGGTACCGCAAGTTCTGATCGTGCCTCGCCAGCAAGGCAATTGGAGCGCATACCCTCAGACACTCCCCTCACCCCTAGTAATACCAAGCGGCGGTTTCGGATTCCTGTGCCCAGTCCGTCTGTAGTACGACGCTCAACCCTAGTGCCAGCTGAGTACTCGACTGTGGACTTTGAGACGCGCTTAGCGAGTTATAGTGACGATGAATTCAATGAGAGTGCTAGTATGGATGCGCTCACACCAGCTGAAAAGCATGAGCGGAGGAAGTCAAGAGACGATGCTTGGGTGGATATCCTTGTTGCTGCCCACGGACGCCGGTTGGGATCGCAAGAAGCAGAACGTCGACCTGGCGGGAAGGGCCTGAAAGGTGGGCGCTCTGACCCCGAGTTGGCCAGTCAAGAGATTGCGTTGGTCCTCGCTGGGGTTCGTGCACGTTCTCCACTTTCTGAGGAAGAAGAGGTGGAAGCGCGTCAGCCGGGGGTAGTGCCCGTCCCCGATCCAATTCTGCAGGAAACACTACAGAAGGAAGAAGACCCTGACATTGAGTCGGTGATGTCGTATCCCAAAACCAAACGGGTCGGGTACTTTGATCTGCATCCCGAGCGACGACCCGGAGCGGGAATACTTCAATCGGTACGACCGCCGGTTAACGCAAACGACTCTGACGGTGATGACGTACCAGATGATCTGGTGTATGGGACTCCTGAAAACGCTCTTCTCTCGTCGCCGGACCCGATGAGACCGTCCTTCGAGACGGAGGGAAGCGAGTACGGTCCCTCTGCGACGTCTTCGCCTCCCCGTTCAATAGACGTTCCAGAATTCGTCGACTATGAAATGGGCGGAGAACAGAAGGAGAGCTTGCATTCTAGAGCCGAATCTACAACATTGCCAGAAGCCATTCAGTCTACCAACGATATACCCCCCAAGTCCACGCCACAGAGCAAGACTGCGTCACTCATCGAAATGTATCGCGAACGAGAGAGGCAGAGCCTTGCCTCCACTCCTCCATCCAAACTCCCCGTCCGGTCCTCACCGTTACCCACCAAGGAAGTAGAACCCTCTCCAACTCCCCCTCAAGCCAGAGCCCCGTCACCCGAATCCGTCCCCGAATCCGACGCGCCGGAGATTGGAGACGAAGCGGAATCCGAACTAGAATACTTATCACTACCGAATCTGTTGTTCACGGATTCTGGTCGCAGCAGCCCGGGGAGATACGTCCATGGTGCTCCACTTCACAATGTTATGGAGGAAGAAGAGGACGAAGGGGAAGAAGACTGAGCCCAAGTTCATCTGTAAAGTATGTTGGATTTAAAAGTTGCAAGTGTTCCTGGCCCGCCACCGATACCTTGACCCGTTTTACTTTTATCTGCCTTTGTCCCGGAGATGGACAGTCGTTGATGCCAGCATGGATACGATCACGCTGTTTACCATCCGTTTACACCTTCATTTCCCGGTCGTCTTTTTATTCCACACAAATCTCGTTTCAATTGCTAAGTTGGAGGCGTTTCCTTTTCTCTTCTATCTAATTATTCCGGAATACTTGCCGATCATTGATAATTCCTAGTAGCTATGTTGTCCCGTCCTTTCTTATTCCAGGTTCTGCCGATGCACTTTGCCTTAACCTCTACCTACTACAGTATCGGATAAATAGTGCAGTGCGTATTGTTGTCTATCGGATACGACTTCATCTCTGGGAAAGTTCTGAGAGACTTCGTGCTGCCGGAAAGTCACGGGTCCGGCCATTGGGCCAATAAGATATCAAGTCTACGGTTTTCGCTGTACATCCACCTTTCCCTCCTTTTTCCGTCTTCCTGCTGACCTGCAAGTTGCCATGGTTGTTCCAGAACGATCCATCAGGATTTGTGCCGACAGAGGGGGTACATTTTGCGATGTCCATGCGTAAGTTTCGTCATACTACAAAGGTCAGATAGCTGCTGACGCTTGATGATCGACAGATCTTATCCTGATCCAGATCACCCTGGAGAGCGCAAAGAACTAGTGGTCAAGCTCTGTAAGTGTGTGCATGATCCACCAAAACTCGCTCTTACTGGGTGCACGCGCATGACATATCCAACGACGGATCGCCAGTGTCCCAAGACCCAAATAATTACGAGGACGCACCGACGGAAGGGATTCGAAGGGTATTGGAGATCGTTACGGGAGAAAAGATCCAACGAGGCAGCGTGCTCGATACGAGCAAGATCGGTGCGTCTTCCCTTTCCACACGCTGGTGGTACGCGCGCTAAAACGATGCGTATTACGTGGTATCATCGTAGATTACATCCGACTGTCTACCACGGTCGCTACCAACGCGCTTCTCGAGCGTAAAGGCCACCGACATGCGCTGTTCATCACCAAAGGGTTCAAGGACCTGCTCTTGATCGGGAACCAGTCTCGTCCGCGGATCTTTGATCTTAATATCCGGCGTCCGTTGCCGCTGTACTCGGAGGTCGTCGAGGTGGACGAGCGGGTAACGCTTGTTGGGTATACATCGGATCCCAAGGCCGAGGACCATTCGGTTCAGTTTCACGAAGACGGGTCGGTAAGGCGGGGGTACAGAGGCCCTGGATGGGACGGTGTGGGAGACGCAGAGGGACCGGGGGAGATCGTGAGAGGGTTGTCTGGAGAAGCCGTCCGGATATTGACACGACCAGGTCTGTCTGCGCACAATTTCTTCTTTTTTTTTTGTTCCCGTCTCACGCACGATGTCCGTGTGAAACCCAGATCTCGAGGTCGTGCGACGAGACCTTGTACGCTTGTACGAGGCGGGGTACCGGTCGCTCGCTATCGTCCTCGTTCATTCGTATACATTTCCTGATCACGAGAGGCAGATTGGTAATTTGGCGCGCGAGATTGGGTTCGCCCAAGTCTCGGAATCGTCGCAGCTCCTTCCGATGATCAAGGTGGTTCCGCGAGGGATATCGTCCACCGCGGATGCGTACCTCACCCCGATCCTGCGCGAATACCTGGACGGCTTCTTCAAAGGGTTCGATGCCCAACTCAAGGACGGCCAGATCAAGAGTCCCCGTGTCGAGTTCATGGGGAGCGATGGCGGTCTCTTGGACCTCAATAACTTTTCCGGGCTCAAAAGTATCCTCAGCGGCCCTGCTGGTGGCGTAGTGGGGTACGCTTTGACAAGCTGGGATGACACACGAAAGTATCCGATCATCGGGTACGTTTTTTCTCTCTCCGTGTAGGACGATTGTTCGGATACCGAGTTCTCGTAGGATCGACGTGGGTGGAACCTCGACCGACGTGTCTCGGTTCGATGGGCGGTATGAAGTCGTGTACGAGACCACGACGGCGGGTGTGACTATTCAGTCGCCGCAACTCGATATCAACACCGTTGCCGCTGGCGGAGGCTCGTGTCTCACTTTCCGCAACGGATTGTTCCTGGCAGGACCAGAGAGCGCCGGAGCCGAGCCGGGCCCGGCGTGTTATAGGTGAGTTTCGGTGAACCGACGGCAAGGAGTCTGTGAGAAGTAACGTTTGACACAGAAAGGGAGGTCCATTGGCGGTGACGGATGCCAACCTCCTTCTCGGGCGCCTGATTCCAGATTACTTTCCCAAGATATTCGGAAAGTCGGAAAACGAGTCGCTAGACGCCATCGCATCCAGAACGGCTTTCGAGGAACTGGCCAGGAAGATCAATGAGACTCAGGAACGACCATTCGACTTGGACGAAATTGTTTACGGGTGCGTGTCAGTAGCCTCGTCATGGATACTTGAGACTGATGGAACGCAAGTTTCATCAAGGTGGCGAACGAAACGATGTGTCGCCCGATTCGCGCCTTGACGGAGGCCAGAGGATACTCCACTGGACAGCATGTGTATGTACCCAGCTGGATCTGAATCGAAGTCCAGGTCTGCTCATGTTGTGTAGGCTAGCAAGCTTCGGTGGTGCAGGAGGGCAACATGCCTGCGAGATTGCTGGCCTCTTGGGTATCAAGACGATCCTGATACATCGTTACAGTTCTATCTTGTCCGCCTATGGCCTTGCATTAGCCGACCGGTAAGGTGACAGACACACAGCATTTACGCATGCTGACTGCCGCCCGTTGCTAGTGCATTTGAGCTCCAGGAACCCTCATCGACATTTTATTCCACTTCCTCACGTGCATCCCTACTGGCTCGTTTGGACAAACTTACAAGCAATGTCCAGGAAGAACTCGCTCGTCAAGGTTTCGAGGGTGATCGCGTAGTCGTCGAGCGGATGCTCAACATGCGTTTCGAGGGAACAGACACTGCGTTGATGGTGTTGCCAAACACAAATGATGGGGATGGGAAGGAGGACTTTGAGGCAGCATTCAAGAGAGTTTACAAGTCGGAATTCGGGTTTCTGCTAGAAACCAAGACGATCATCGTTGATGACGTCAAGGCAAGTCTTTTTTTTCTTTTCCAATTTCCGTTCCATGTTGCTCATTACTGCTGTCTGTTCAGGTACGCGGCATCGGGAAAACGTTTGACACGTTAGGAGAATCGGTCTACTCAGAGGTGGAGAGGCTCGAGAGAAGGCCTGTCGACCGCTCGCGAGCAGCGTCCACATACAGCGTCTACTTTGACAGGATCGGACGGATACCTGACACGCCAGTGTTTTTGTTGGATCAACTGAATGTCGGGGACGAAGTGACTGGCCCTGCGATGGTCATCGACAACACACAAACGATCGTGGTAGTCCCTGGAGCAAAGGCGGTACTGAGCAGCAAGCATCTCTACATGACGCTTGAGTAGAGAATGAAATTTACATAATGTTGTTGGGAAGCTTAAAATTGTGTGTACGTGAATTGTCATCGCAAATTTATCGGACAAATAGCAACTGCGGTTCCGGCTCGTCGTCTGTGAAAAAGATGTAAAAACCATGTACACTCGCATATTAAGTGAAGCTCTCTCCACCGTATTCTTCCAGAAACCTAGACCGGTTATTGGTTATGGTTTCGGACTCATTGCAGCTGGCGGGAGACTGTGTGGGGAACCAGCGTTCGGATACCACGGGTAAGACCCTGTCAACATAACTATCCCTGACCCAGAAGCGCTGTGAACATTCCCAGTCGCCGCTTTCCTTTTCGTCCTAGCCCTGGCATCACTCTGCCGTAGTACGCGACCTTGGCGATGAAGTTACTGCAGAGTGTTAAATAATTGGGTAAGTGGGCACCCTGCCAGCTCAAAGAAGCACTCGTTCCTTTTTTTTCTATGTAACATCCTCCATCCTAGACCCCATACATACATCGTGCACCTCGCAATGCCGTTCCTTTCTCGTCGCTCAGTCGACCCTATGTCGATCTCTACATCTCCACCTAAGGACGGAGAATACCCACAGAAACAATATGATCTCCCACAGACGATACGCAGCCGGGCCCGATCGGAAGCCAGTGTCTTCAAGCGTGTATCAACTCTCTTTGGTAGCCGTCGACGGACCTCTTCGAAAACAATCCCGCAGACCAATGTGGGTCCTTCGGGAACAGGAATAGGATACATCCACGCACGCCCTCCCACCATGTTCCCGCGGATTTCAAGCGACACTACCCCACAATCTTCCCTCGAGATTCGACGGCCTAGCGGTTTGGGGAGGCGTGCGAGCCTCCTCGAGTACACGGACTCTCTCACTGACGACGAGAGTTTCGGGAGGGTGTTGGAGGAGGAAGAGGAGGAAGAGGAAGAGGACACGAAACCGACGGGTTTCGTTAGCTCGCCGAACTTGCTAGGAGGGGGGGTGTTTTATTCGCCGGACAGAACATTTCCGCGTTTCGAGTTTCCACCTGCGCGCCCTGCTGCATACTTCGTTCTTGCCGAACCCATTTTCCGTGATGTCCTCGAATTCCTCGCGAGGAGTGATCTCCCTGCCATTGCACTCGTCTCCCGTGGGTTCTGCTCCGCCGCCAGATACGCGCTATACCATTCCCTGGATGTCCAGACGACGGAAGAATTGCTACTGGAGAAGCTGTTCAACGTCTTGGCATGCAGGAAGGGACTGGCGGCACTGGTTGTCTCATTTCGTTGCTCCTCTTGGCCATCTTGGGAACTTGCGTCGCCAGATGGTCGGGTTTCCTCAGTGCCTTCAGACGATGTCCGTCGGGCGTTTCAAAACATGTGCCATCTCAAGTCCCTCACAGTTCCCTGCTTTTCGTCCATACTCTCGTATACTCCATCGCTCGCATTCTCTTTGACACATTTGACCATCCTTGACCGGAAAATCACACAATCCCAGTTGGCGACGTTACGCGGTTGGCTTGCCACTCAGTTATCTCTCGAGTCGCTCGCTTTTCCCCACCTTGCCGAGTGCACCGGTACCGACTCTGACCCCTCATTCGTTGACGAATGGGGCTACGTTCTCGATTCATCCAAGGCACACGGTCTTAGCCGTTTCACCACCCTGCTCCCCGGTCTCAAGTCGTTGCGTGCTTCTACGGAGGTAGTCTCAACGCTCTGCCTTGCAATGAACAATCCGATTCAGCATCTCACGTTGGATGTTCGCGAGACTCTTTTCACGGGTTTGCGACCTAGTACTGTCATTCGCTCCTTAAATGGGGTTCGTGACATGCACATCATCTTTGGTCCTGAGGTCGATAGGAGGACTGTGGAGAAGTTCCTTGGCGTAACGGGTACCATGCTAACTGGGGAGGACAAGCCGGAAGCGATCAAATCCCTCGAAGTGGAAGTGTCGTGGACGGACAGTGACGCGGCCGAGGTATCTCTTAATCGGTCGTCTTCCATTTTCACTGTCATTGATCTTTGTTCTATTGCTCTGCTTAGACACTCTACGGGATTGTAACGTCCATCATATCTCGGTTCCGGGGGTTGGAGGCGCTGAAGTTAACTTCGCCGTTTCGTTCTATCCAATCGTCCTTCCCTGCTCCCGTCAGCATCTCGCTATTCCCCCCGCCTAGTCCTGCTCCCTCCGCTGCTTTAACGATAACCTCATCCAAGCGCTCGTCGATACATGCTACCACTCTGTGTGGTAGTATGATCCGAAAGGAATTCGTTGCTTGCGGCATCGAACAAAGTTATGCCAAGACGTGGACGAAGCATTGTCCGTCGTTGTCCGACATCCAGTTCGACTTTTCGTGCTCGACGACAGACGCGGATGTGGAACTCTGTGGGGTGTGGTTTAGGCGGAAGATACCAATGTCGTTGCCGTCGACGACGTGAGTGTTCGCATTCAAGGATGGACCATACGGTACTTTCTATTACATTCCTTTCAGCTATCCATTTTCTTTTGCTTTCGTTTTGATTGAGTTATTTTTTGATCTTGTCGTGCGTATCACGGCATGTCAAAACTCTGTATAGGTAAATTGTACAGTTGCGTGATCTGGCATCATTGTTTTAGATCCTTGATTCATAGAAAAGGGTTGGGAGGGAAACGACGCAACACAGATCAGAACGAGTGCCTTCTGATCGCGAAGCCACTAAAGCCTCCTTTGGGCTAGTCTCCCGTAGGCAGACCCTTCAAGTTGGGTATTATATGATGATAACCGTTGCGCTACTAGCTTTTGGATCGAGTAAGCGCGGGTCGGCTTACGGCTTTGCTGGTCTTCTAGTCTTTTAGCGACCTACTTAGTTTTCCCTGAGGATGATGATCGTTACTATCGGATTCAGTGCGCGTGCTGCATCAGTGGTACCCAGGTCTATCGCCTTCAAGCACAGACGTGTAACCTCGAGGATTTCCTCCAGTGGGGGTTATGGTCTTTGCCTTTGAACGCACACAACTGCATGAGTTGCAGCAACCTCACGTCTGGTGGAAGAGCCAGCTCGCCTGAAGCGAAAGACAGATCTAGCTAGGGTCACTCGCATCAGTCAAAGATTCTACTAGTAGTTCCGGCCGCCCGAGCCACACGTTGCTTTCTTGGGTTGCACTGGCGTCGCTGCTACGACCGTGACGATTGGGTCACCGAGCACGCGTTTCATCGACATCATTGAATGTGTTGACGAGCCCCGATTCGGTACATAGTTCGTTCCGGTTTACGTAAGCTTGGTGACTGTATGGGATTTCACTCGAACAACGAAGGTAAGGCGCGTTGAGTGTGATGGAACTTCCCAAATTCAACCAATGATACATAATTTCCGTCAGACTGTTCTTCGGACCCTATGGTCGCAAAAAGCTAATACATACGGAGTTCCTTGTATCGCAGTTATCTTCAAATATAAAGACCGAGTCAGAAGACCCTTATTCCTCCCTATACATTCAACCCCACGATCGATTCACCATGTGCACAGCCCATGTCATGACTTACGTGCAACATCCCGCCGGAGACTAAACCTTTTGTGGATAGTACTTAAAGGACGGCACGTTCGACTTATCCTCAAAAGCAGTATAGATCTACTAGTAGGCGAACGGACGTGAGGTGACACTGGGGACATGTGGTAACACTCAAAACTTGATACGCGGTGTATGGTACCTTGAGTTTATCCCGTGAAACTGACTCGCTCCATGAACTTCGCCGGTTGGCATGAGGACTTGGAGTCCCAGCACCACATCGACCCCTCCATATCCGGGTCCTTGACCCTGTAGCCGCACGCGAACGACGGTCGAATCTACGAACCATGGGTGCACAACAACCGCACGTGATAAGCAATAGCTAATCGGGCTTTGGTGCCGAATATCATCGCAAATGCGAGGAAGTTGTTGATGGCATTTTTGCTCTCCTCGATGCTATGTATATATAGATTGATTCAATGCATGTACGGTAAGTGGGACATGAGGACACACAGTGAGGTTTTCGTTACGCAGAGTGAACGATGTAATGATTCACTCGTAATGAACCGGTCATCAGCAGGAAACAGTCCAGGAAAATCGTGTCAATATAAATAGCAATGAAATAAATATGGTCCTTCGCAATAACAGTACATTCCGTGATTTTCAGGGAGCACCTGGGGAAATCGTTCCTAAATTTCACCAGTTTAATGGCCAAGGTCTTCCGATTTCGTCGAGGAGTCTGAACGTCCCAAATGCAAATCAGGTGTCAGAAGCATTCGTATGGTTGTGTCTACGTACCCGAGGTTTCTGAATTGCGCGTGCTCACGGGATACCTCAAATGTGCAACTGAGGCAATGTGACAAGACCGAAGTATGATTTCAGCCTGCGCTTCTTGTCGACTGAGCCTGCATGTCCATATGGTGGCGCAAACGACACCAAGGGTTGAAAGCATCATATTGACGAGTACGAGTTGGCTCAGGATCGCCATGTCGATGCCATGATAGATGGACACGAATTGTGCGATGGAGAATATAGTTGGCATGGCGAAGTTTGTGAACGAGATGTGGAAGAGACTTTTCAGGAGAGCACGCGTGCGCCAGGCCAGAGCTTGAGTTACTGGACGTCGAAAAAATTAAGGACATATTTGATCGGTGAATTAGGCACAGAGAAGTGGAACAGATTTACCACAGCGAGCTTCAGGAATGACCTTTTTCTTTCCCTGACTACGTGTACTCCACAGGAATGCGAGAGATACGTATCTATGAGCCAAACGATAAACATAGTGGAATAAGTCAACATCGGCAGTACTGACATATTGTCCATCATCTGAACACCCCACTCAGTTTTTATGTAAGGTTTTGAAACGAACGCGATATCTGCCATTGCTGCGTTTGGTCCATACAGAGTATCAACCATGATTTTGGTGAACAGTAGGAGGTTGATGGCACGAGCAAGTTTGAGGAGGATCGGAGTTGAGACGAGGAGGGCGAAGCCTGTCGGTCCGATCTGCTCCGCTGGGCAGGTAGAGATGAGGCGAACGAGAAGTGTAAGATCGACAAGAATAGATTGCCAAACAACAATGAATTGAGTAGGAATATTAAGCTAGTTAAGATATCATGAGACGAGCAGGGTGATATAATAGGGGTAGATGGCGTACATGCCACTGATTCAGGGGGTGCAATATAGTGTGGATCTATGTGCAACTGTCAGCCGATCGGTGCAATAAACTGGACGTTGGCATGCCAGGCTCACGGCGGATACGTCAACCAAAACACAAACTATGAAAGCCAGGATGATAGCTCCTACGTTGAGAAGGAAGATAGGCTTTCGGCGACTGTCTGGAGCAGAGAAGTAGAACAATGAGATGAAGAGGGGGATAAGAAGAGATAGGAGTGTGTGCGACATCATTAGGGAGTTCAGGGAGGTATGCATCTTGGTCCTGATACTCTGGGTGAGTGCCGATGAAGACCCATTCGGAGACTCCATGGTCCGAAAGCAACCCAGAGCAGAGACAGGTCATGGGGGACCCGGTATAAGTATTTTCTTCTGCAAGTCGAGCCCGAGATGGAATCGCAGGAGAATCCCCAAGTCGGAAATCCGGTAACCACTGGCAAGTCTGACTGACAAAGGATCGGACACATGCACAGCTACTCGACCTAGATGGGGTTGATGCGAGGTTGTTCACCTTGGAGTTAAACCGGACTCTTTGGTAGGAAGTTCCGTCTAAAAACTGCGAGGGCAATGCTTTCTATTAGTTGGCGTGCGTGAGGCCGGCATCTCGTTTAAATGTTTCGAGGCTACTAGGAAACCCGGATGATCGCGAGAGGAGCCGCGACCTAGTACGACAGATTGTAACAAGTATATCCTGTCGTTTTTTGCGTGGTTGTTGGGTCCGTTCTGTGATCTTTGATACCAGCCACGCTGGATGTCAACGTATGCTTCCGACGTCCTGGTGGTGTCCGTCGTTTCTTTGAGTCCTATATTTGGCGAAAATGATCTAATGTAATGCGGAAACCCAGTGATGGTTCGCCGTACCTTAAGCGAATTTGAGAATCGTTGTAACAACATGGTACAAAGTCACGTACCCGCGCACGAACGCAACTTCCGCAACATGACTTTCAAGTTGCGGTTCGGATGCAGTAGCTCACTCAGGCTTAAGCTGTTCGTTGAGGAGTTAGACCTGGCGAAAGGAAATGATGCCAGCGGCATGCGGCCCGTCAGGAAGTGTTGCATCTAGGTAAATATGACTATGTGTTTCATCGTGTCCGCTGCGTCCGTCGGACAGATTCCAGTAGTTCCCCAGGTTCTGGCTGATGAACCCACGGTAACGCGTCCGAGTCCGTACTGACTGTGCTGCACATGAGTCCCTGTCACTGACAGTGGCAGCTGAGGCCTGCTTAGTGAATCCGCGAACAACACGTTACAGCAGTAATGTCATACTAACCAAAGTCCTATGTTGCTCTTCGATGGTCGGGCACTTCAACGTGAGTTTGAGTGGTAAACACGACCGTGCTCTGGCTGCTGTCATTACTTGAATTTGACAATTCGGGTGTAGCAACTCACTTGGGCTGTTCACATGTAGACGTAGTTCGTGTCAACGTCACTCATCTTCGGAGATAATCGTTTTTAGTGCCGTTCAGATAATCTGCGGATGCGGCGCCACAAGCACCCCTAACTTTTACTTGGAGCAAAGAGATCTTTATGTTCGAGAAATGTCTGGACGGCTTGAAGGCTTAAAACTATGGAGCTTGTGGTGGCGATGAGTGCCAAGCGCTTATCGATCATCGGTCGTCGGCGGAAGGCGGAGAAACAATCTTTGTCTTCTGTTTGGTGTAGGTCACCATAACAGCTTACAGATACACACGTAGATATAACTAATTGATAGCAAAATAACAACAAAAACACAACCTGATGTGAGGTAATCTTGGTGAATTGTAGGGGAAAGGTACGACGTCTGAGCCCAAAGCAGACGTAGAGGACCAACGGGATTTTCGTCAGACTCATAGTTAACTTTCAAACTTAGTTTTCTCGTCGCACAGGTTCACGCTGTACCTTGAATTGGTAACCGTGCTGGCCCATGACGTCGCTTGTCCGGTCCCAGTTTGCCCCTCTTGTCGAGTAATACTGGATGCCCATATGGTGGCGAGAACGACACCAAAAGTAGAAAGCATCATGTTGATGAGTACGAGTTGGTTCAGGATCGTCATATCAACGCCGCGATACAAGGAAACAAATTGGGCGATCGAGAACATAGTTGGGATGACGAAGTTTGTGAGCGCGATATGGAAGAGAGTGCGCATGCGTTGAGCAATCGTCACTAGACGTAGAGACCAAATGAAAACACGCGTTGGGTGAGTGAACTGAATGTCGACAATTGGAAGAGTATGATACCATTTCTAGTTTTAGACATGGTCCATTTGTTTCCCTGATCACGTATTCTCCAGAGGGATGCGATGGATACGTATCTATGGACCAAGTGGTTGAAACAGTTCAGATGTGGTAAAATATATTGATACTCACGTATTGTCCATCATCTGAGTACCCCACTCGATTTTTATGTAGGGTTTCGAAGCGAACACGACATCTGCCATTGCTGCGTTTGGTCCATACAAAGTATCAACCATGACTTTGGCGAACAGGAGGAGGTTGATGGCACGAGCAAGCTTGAGGAGGATCGGAATTGAAGTAAGGAAGGCGAAGTATATCGGACCGACTTGCTGGGGTCGATAAACCGCGACGAGTCGAACGAGCAGTGTGAGGTCTACAAGTATAGATTGCCAGACAGCAATGAATTGAAAAACTAAGTGAAGCTAGTAGAATATCATGAGGTGAGCGCTCGGGCCATCAGGATAGCAGGAATAAATAACGCACATGCCAGGGCTTCTGCGGGTGCAATATGGTATGAATCTGTGGGTAACCATGATTATCAGCCGCTCGATGTGATCAATTAAGTATGCCAGGCTTACAGCGGATACATCAACCATAACGCAAACTATGAAAGCGAAGACGATAGCTCCCAGGTTGAGGAGAAATACAGGTCTTCGGCGATTTTCTGAGGTGGAGAGGTAGAAGAGCCATATGGCGAGGGGAATAAGGAGCGACAGGAACGTGTGCGACATCATTAGGGAATTAACGGAGTGGTGGATTACATCACTCATGGGTAGAACGAGCGTCGCTGAAGACGTGACATCGCCAGACATCTTTGGCTATCGGGTCTACTAGTGAGCAGAAACAAGCTATGTCAGAATGCTGTTCATTCTTATAAGTATCGCACTCAACTGAGATGCTGAGATGAGACGGAGTCGGTTAAGGTTCGGTTAGATCTAGATTCATCTCACCTCAGAGACACGCACAAACGTGTTCGCCAGGGGAACGGCGGAATACAGCAACCTAAGTAACCATGCAGCCGTCAGTAGGTTTCAGGCTGAGGCAGGTTTCAGGGACCACGAGGTTCCTGAAGTTATCAGCTATACACACATTAGAATTCTGCCAAAGTTCCGTGAAGCGCACGCCTTTGTGCTTGTCTAAGCAAAACCTAATCAGACCCCCAGGTCAACGGCGTTGGCTGGGTTAGGCGAAGTATGCAGAACACTTTCACTGACCCGATGTGCTGTGCTTAATGGATTCACCTTGTGCCGTCCGTCGACTCAAAGGAGTGGGTGGTCCGATTTTCAGTTTTGAACGTTTGAGTCACGGTTGGTTCCAAACACGTCCGAACCCGAGGGCTTGACACATCTTCGCGACTCGTCTGGTCATGGATATCGGGGAGTCCGTGGAGCTCTTGCACGCTGAATTCCTTTCGCCGAGAAGCATTCATGCTACCCGAGTTCATCTAGATCAAGTGTTGCTCGCTGAGAGTATGCCATTTCTATCTCACGCACAAGATAAGAGACGAGGTCAATTACTAGTCAAAGAAGATGCTCCTACGGGGACGGGTGTATAGATAGTTGGGCGAGCCGGCGAGAGCCTTGAGCGGTGTGTTGTCTACGATTCCTGACACTAAGACCGTTGATGACCCTTAACAAGCGCTATGGCAAGCGCGAGATGCGGCTGCGAGCGAAGACTTGAGCCCGCTTGTCATTCATCCTTGCAGGTACAAAGACGAGTGCCTTTCAATGCTTGAGGTGAGTGGCTTTCGTGCTAACCGACACCGTCCTGCTGCGTGGATATACACTGGATCCATCCATACCTTCCGGCCATCACTTGCAGAGCCTAAAAATGTGACAAGGTACGCGTCAACTTAACGCAAGGCGTTCTGACCCGCTGGAATATCGGTTTAATGGGGTAATCAACCGCTATCAGAAGTTGGTTGGAAGCAATCCAAGTAAGTAATATGGGGCTTACTTGTGGGGACTCCTGTAACCACTGTCCATCCAAGTTGTCCCCACGGTAGTTGCGTCAAGTACATGACATCGATGGCTCGAGACCCGTTTGAACTCGATCCGATCGCGGATGTTCGGCTTGTTTAGCATCTAAGTTCCACATTTAAAAATGACGCGCAAGCAGAACCTTGCCTCACATTTGCAATACATAGGGTCACGGCTTCTGCCACGACCATACTGCAAAGAGATTGGACTAGTGATCACTGGGGATCACCCCAGTGTAGCGCACATTCAAACGGTCCTGAAAGCCTGGATGATTTGATCATCGGCGTAATAATTGGTTTGCGACATACCACTATAAATAAAGACTCTCAGAAGCAGGGTCGCTTCTCGACGAGCTTGAAGCTTGAATGATATGTACTAGGAGCAGCTTCATCAAGAAGTTACTCGTTCAAGTTGTGGTCAAAGATGATTACATAAGTATTGTGCAGCATACCCAAGCTTGGCGTCTCAATTCCATCAACACTACGTAGTACTTTGTGTGCGGCACGACATCCATGTCGTCCATGGCGACTATGGAACCCGGTCCACAACGCGGCTATGGTAGAGGATCGCGTCCGAACGGACATATCGAGGGTGGCACAGGAAGACGCGCCCACCACGGGAACAAACGATGGGTCGCCGACGGTGCCACCGGTCGCAGCGGCACAAGTATATCGCATGCCGGGAGCGACAGCGAGCGGTGGGAGAGAGGCAGTCACAGAGGCGGTGGTCGTGGAAGAGGTCGTGGAACTCGTGGCAGGTTTGGCAATGCCACTGCTACTTTTCGTCGAAACGGCGTTCTCGACGGGGGCACCACAGGAAGCGAGGGAGAGCACAGTGAAATGGAGGATGAACACGAAGTGGAGAATGCAGATACAAACGAGCCAGAGACGCCGGAGGAACGTGAAAAATTTTGGCAAGAGGTGCGTCGCATATATGGTTTTCGTTTACTACGCTCTCCATGCTCTCATTTAGTTGGTGAAAGCCCGTGAGGCCGAGCGAAAGAAGGCGATTGCGGAAGGCAAGATGGATGATCCATCGATACCGAAACGTCTCGAGGACGCGATTACCATGGTCGGCACATGCACAGATATGTGTCCTCGCTTCGAACGTTATCGACGTGAGCGCGAGAACAGTCTATTCGAATGGGAAGTGGTGGGTATATATGGCCTGATGCAAGCGACACCAAGGTTTTTGTGCTCATTCTCTATGTAGATTCCGGGTACCAAGAGGGTGGACCACAAACGGGCTGTCAAGGCTTATGAACGTGCAGCTGGGGATAAGACGTTGCCATCTGATCTTCGACCTCCGGATGTCCTCAAGGTGTGCCCCATTTCTGAAACCTATTAACATACATGCATAAATGGTCTGCCAGCGCACTCTTGACTATCTCTTTCACGAACTTCTACCGCAAAGTGGATTCTCGGAAACGTTCAACTTCATCCGGGATCGCTCAAGAGCCGTACGAAACGACTTCACCATGCAACACGAAATGGGTCCCTCTGCGATGGAATGTCACGATCGATGCGCTCGGTTCCATATCCTGGTCCTCCACAGTGAACGGCACAGCCCAGGGTTTTCTGTTGCTTTAGAGGAGCAACAGCTCATGAACAGTAAGTACTTCCGATATCGATCTGGGTGGCGTATAGTAATGCCTTTGCAGCTTTGCAGAGCTTGAAGGAGTTCTATCACGACCAACGCGGTCGTTATCAGTCCCCAACCGAATTAGAAATGCGCGTTTATCACCGACTCATCCACATTCGCGACCAAAAAGAGCGATACGACGATATACCAGAAACCTTACTCAATCATCCCGTATTTGAGTTGACTACAAGGTTTCGCGCTCGGGTGCAGGCTAAGAGTGCTCCTATCACGAAGACCTCTCCCCTTGTCGTTGATGGAGAGGCGATGCATATATTCGGTGAACTGGCTGGTGTCCTACGCCGTGAAGGCAACGTCGTTATGACCTATCTTATCGCGTGCATTCTTGAACGGCACTTTGGCAAGGACACCATCGAGGATATCGAATCGATACGAAGTGGTCTTTCTATCCCCGATATTATTGATGGATATTCTGGAATCAGCCCCCAGGAACAGGACACAGATATCGACATATCTGTACTGGATGAAACTGAAGATCAGCCAGAACGTTCTGCTCATGTCTCCCATGGGTCTCCTAAACCTCTACAGCCGAGTGGAACTCAGTGGCTAACTGATACTTTCGGTCCCAAACCGACACCGTCCGCCTTTTCCAAGGGAATGGCGGATCAACCACTTCAACCTTCTGTAGCGCCAGTTCGGTCGGTTTTCTCTAATCTAAAGACAACTCCAAACGCATTTGGTACGACTGCCTTCAACGCACAGGGTACATTCGCAGATACAACTTCCACGCCTCCTCCGGCATCCGTCTTTGGACCGATCAAAGATGACATGTCACCCACACCAAGTTCGTTTCTGCACCAAGCTACAGGTATGTTCGTAAAGGTCATATCAGCCGTTGAGTGATCTGAAACATATGCATTAGAAGCATCAACTACTGTCAGCTTTTCGACGCCTCCGTCTTTTTCGGCTTTCAAGCCACAGCCAGATAGTGTCCCGACGATGATATCTACACTAGGGTCGGAGCAGTTATCACAAATGGCCGAAAAATCTCCCCAACCACTTTCTCCTCCTAAGAAATCGATCTTCGGTGGAGAATCTCCGGTTTCGAAACCTCTGAACCCGCTGGCGCCGGTTTTTACTCCGAATCCAAGTCCTGGCTCGCCTTCTGGTACAAGGGGGCTTAGTTCATCCATCCCACCCGTACTCGGCACAACATCTCCCACTGAGGATCGCAAACCTAGCTTTGTAGCTACTTTGAACGAATCACCTACTTCCATACCTCCACGACCAGAGCAAACTGTTTCCGACATAAGCCTGTCGGAGACACGATCTACGTCTTCCCCATTACCCGTGAACGCGACCTCGATGGAAGATGTGATAGATCAGACACCGCCTGCACACCCTCCACCTCTTGATCGGCGCCAGCCAATCTCATTACCTCCAACACCTACTGTAACCACATTTATCCCCCCTTCCCTCCCCGTCCCGCGAATTTCTACACTTCGATCATTGCGAGATCTACAAACCACAACCCTTCCCTCTGCGCCAACCGAAATACTAAGTCCCCTTGTTCTGCATTCACCCGCCTCAAAGTCCTCCTTTACATCAATCTCGGGCCCGCTTCGTAGGGAATCCATCCAGTCCCGTCTGAAAGTTGGCATCACAGCCGCGGACATCGAGGCGGAGGCCGAATCGTCTTCCGTTGAAAATCTGGATGTGTCGTTCGTCACGAGGCCTCCCCATGCAGAGAAGCCTAGCCTCGACATCATGAAAGCGACGGCGCTTCACTTTGCACGTCGAGGTTGGTCGGTGAGGTCGACCTTCTCTAAGTGGCGACAGCGCCTGAGCGATCATGTGAAATGGGTTGAGGCGTGCCAACGGAGTACGAATTACAAGGAAAAGGCGCAAGCCGAGCGTCTGTCACGCAGCACTGGTGGTCTTCCTGCAGTCAACGGACATGTGCACCGAGAAACACCATCCGAGACACGCACACCATTAAAAAGGCGTCTTCGTGAACGTCTGTCTGGAGAATATCGACCCCTGGCCAATGACGAAGAACTGGCGAGACGATTTGAGAAGGTAGAGCGTTAGATTAAGCTGTAAACCGGTATCGACTTACACGACACCTCAATAGAACCACGAAGACCACGCGCGTCGATGGGCGCGGGGGTCGTTTTTGGGTGTACTGAACGAATTTTTGGAGTCCACGAGGAGTCCGTTTCCTGATGATTGGAGTGCGTGGCTGTCTCTCAATCAAGAGAGCGATGGAACGGCCATCTGGCTAGAACAAAAGTTCAACGTGCCAGACTCGGGAAAGTGGAAAAACGAGAACGTGTTCCAAATACCGATCTCAAAAGGCCACGTGGAGTCGACGCATTGGTACCCTGGCGTCGTCATATTCGAACGCACTCCATTGACAGATCTCACGGATCTCTTAGGAAGGTGGGTTTGCCCGGATCTTATTGGTCCGCATTCTAATCCCGATTGCGTATGAAGGAAATATCGCGTCTTAGAAGATTGCACTCGCCTACGCGAAATCATAGAGGCGTTCCCGCAGGACCGGCATTATGTCCCCTCATTGCTATGCGTCGCGTGGTCTGAACGAGATCCTGACTCCTCTAAAGATTTCGATGATATGGTTAGTTCCCTGATGATCCGTTGACCTTTGCTTATTGACCCTTGCTTACTTCTTTTATAGGTCGAGTCGATGGTAGCGGAGGGCATGCTGACGTCGACGCACGAATTCACGATTTCCACGGCTGCCTTAGACACGGAGTCGAAGTTGAAAGATTTGCTACATGCCATTCCGTTTGACCTTGAGGGTCGACTTGTGATAGGCGTCTCCTTAAATGGTGGGTGAAGCCCATTAACTCCGTGGTGGTCTATTCACACGTGTGTAACCCGTAGATCTTTTCGACAATTGGGAACATCAGTGGGAGGAGACGGCGACGAGGTGGCTTGGCAATTGTGTTATCTATGGGGATTGTAAGGCTTTTCCTCGCAGAGTGGAAAATCATTTGTTAACCGTGTCTTGGACAGTTAACTGGGATCTTTACGCGAAACTACTAGAAGGGTGCATACGACTTTTCGTTCAGGTTTTCGATTCTGTGACTGGCCTTTTACGGGAAGGTGGTGTCTCGAGCGATATTCCTCACTTACAGCTTGTTGAGAGCATGGACTCTAAGTAGGTTGTCGTTGGTTTGCCTATGTGCCCACGCTGAGGGTGTCATAGCACAACCTTTGGTGTGGTTCTTGACTGGCTACAGGCTCTCCCAGAGATCGATTATACGTCCTTGTTGACGGATGACATTAAAGCCCATCAAGACCTTGGTCGAGGTATGTGCCATGTGACTATGTCGGAGCCAGCGCTCATTGCCTCCAGACTTCCCTACGATGACCTTTTTACCCCAGTTGTATGCCCTAGCGCGTCCTATTGCGGTGCATGCTACAAACGTCGATCCAGTGGTTACGCACTTCGTCTCTCGATCTCGGTTGGACGACGAGTCGAAAACGATTCAAATGTTATGGACGACATTTGAGGAGGAAATGAGAGGCTTTCATTTTTCCAAGCTCAAACCCTCGAAACGACTGGCGTCCTTTGCAGAGTCGAGCTCGAGCAGGTGCGTTTAATTGTATCTTACTGCTCCAAGTATGGTTTACTTCATGCATTGCTGTTCGCTCTAGGTTGTCCACACCGAGGTCAAAGAAGCAACGGCTGTCTCTGTCGGACGATTCTCCCACTGACGGGGAGACGACCTCTGCTAGTCCAACCTCTCCTCCTCTCAGCGTTGCGACCTCTGTCCCACCCGAACCTGCTCATCACACGATCGTCACGCCTGCCATGTTACGCTCCTTGACCAAGGACATCCGCGCTAAGTATGGTTCTCCTCAGGCCGATCCACTCTCTGCTTCCGTTTCTCGACGACAAGTTTCCTAGATTATTGTATCGGCATTGTTTTTGCATAGCATGTACTCGACCAATCTGCTTGAGTTGGCTTTCGCTCATGTATTAGGGTGATACCGTTTATGGTAATGAATTATCTTCGCGATATATACACTCAAAACGTTGCGCTATCTCGCGTTGGGTTTCCCTTTGACCACCAGTGCAAGATTTGTTAAACGGTTCACACCCTCGCGTCCACCACGGCACGCCACATATTGTTACTACGATGAGCGCCTCCACCAGTTCAAGTGCCGGTATCTCCAGTTCCCAACCGAGAAAACCCAGTGTCATCATCACGATCGGGATGGCAGGAACAGGCAAGTCGACCTTTGTGCAGCGCCTCAATTCCTATCTGCACACCGCCAACCCTTCACGGCCGCCATACATCCTCAATCTCGACCCCGCAGTGGCCCATGTCCCGTTCGAACCCAACATTGACATTCGTGATACGGTGAATTACAAAGAGGTCATGAAGCAGTGTGTCTCGCTGTTTGCTTTCGAGGAGTTCTAGTGACGAAATGACCTTGTGGGAAGGTACAACTTGGGTCCCAATGGCGGGATCTTGACAGCACTGAATTTGTTTACGACCAAGTTTGACCAAGTATTGGAATTGGTGGAAAAGCGAGCTGAGACGGTCGAGTGGGTTTCCTGTTTCCCTTTTCTTATAGATGGTTTTGAACGTCTCTATGATATGTGATATTTATAGCCATGTTATACTCGACACACCAGGTCAGATTGAGATCTTTACCTGGTCTGCATCAGGGGCAATCATTACCGATGCCATCGCGTCCTCGTTTCCGACCACGGTGGCGTACATTATCGACACCCCGCGGACGACAGCACCAGCGACGTTTATGTCAAATATGCTGTATGCCTGCAGGTCGGTTCTCTGTTCTTCTCTCAGCGCGTCTATGGTATGGCTTATCATGTTCCCTTTGAACAGTATCCTGTACAAGACAAAACTCCCGTTCATCCTTGTGTTTAACAAGATAGATGTGACACCGCACGACTTTGCGATCGAGTGGATGCAGGATTTCGAAGCGTTTCAGGCGGCACTGGCATCACATTCGGGATCACGGGATGCTGATGGCGAGCCGACGTACATGATCAGTCTAATGAATAGCATGAGTTTGGTTCTAGATGAATTTTACAAGCACCTCAAGGCGAGTTTCGAGCTCATGATTGATCACCTGAAATGCTGATTGGTGATGCCGTTAGGCTGTGGGTGTTTCCAGTATGACAGGTGACGGAATGAAGGCGTTCTTTGATGCCGTGGAAGAGTCCAGAGATACGTACGAGAAGTGAGTCGTTATATTCGCTCTTTGGGGGGTGTATATAAGCTCCTCTTTGCTTTCGTGCGGAAAATTGACCGGGTGGTCGACGGATCACCTGAATTTAGGGAATACCTTCCGGAACTTGCGCGCGCCCGTGCCGCCCGCGAGAAATCGCTGCAAGATATTAAAGAGGCCTCGCTAAGCCGGTTCATGCGTGATCTTGCTGTGGATCGCGCCAAGAAACCGGACGCTGCACTCAACGACCGATGGGAATCAGAGGAAGAAAACGATGACGAGGAGGACGTGGATGTTGACATTATCGACCAAAGTGAGTAATGTTGACACGACTTGACGGTATCATGACCGATTCGCCGATACCTAGGCGAAGAACCTTGGCCGGGACAATACATTGATGTCACGCGAATGCGGCGGCAGGACGAGCAGGTAAACTGGCCGAGGCCGGGATGAAGCATTTCTCGGTATGTGCCCGCATCCGAATATTCTGCGGTGATTTTACTTGCAGGCCCGGTTAGACGGGTCACACGGGGGAAAAAAGGGTCGTAGTAAGGTGCGTTCGGCACGCCCGCTCAAGGATCATGGGAATGGTTGTGCTGCGATGGCCTTGACAACGAGGAGCCGGACCGAGTAGGAATTGTTTGGATGTTCCATATTTGAGTGTGGTCCGGGGAAGAGGAGAAGCTGTGGCGACGTGATGAGACGTGATCCACCTAGTTCGGCTTAGTACTTGACCGCCGGGTCCCTCTTAGTATTTAGCGACCACCACTCAAATATCTTTAGTCCTTTTTCCCCTTCCCGCATCATCACCGCATTCCTTGCCGTAGTCTTGGTTCTCCTGCCTGATCATATGGATCGGTATGCTACTCATACGCTGTGTTAGACGGTGCTGATTCCTGTCTTGGACCACACCCTCAGCTACGCCAAGATCGAGAAAGTCGGTGCGTAGCACACACAGCTCACACCCAATCATGAATGACCATTGTTGTGTGTGGCTCGGGTCACCCTGCAGGCGAAGGTATGTAACACCCTTTCCTTGTTCTCTGTCACCTCGCTGATGCGCGCCTTTCGCCACACTTGTATAGGAACGTATGGCGTCGTCTACAAGGCTAGGGACGTGACCACCAACCAGATTGTCGCACTCAAGAAAATACGGCTCGAAGCAGAAGATGAAGGTGTCCCGAGTACCGCCATTCGCGAGATTAGTCTGCTGAAAGAGCTCAAGGACGACAACATCGTCAGGTGGGCTACTTTACATACTTTTTTCGACTCGCAGGTGCACGTGTGCTCAGGGTGAGGCGGGGTGTAGATTGCTGGACATTGTACATGCGGATCAGAAGCTCTATCTCGTGTTCGAGTTCCTCGATGTCGACTTGAAACGCTATATGGAACATGCAAACACGGGCGGTACGCCGATTTCGATCGATATATGCAAGGTGCGTTGTGTCTTGTTCACTTGCGTTGCGTGCGTGGTGGATGAACGCGTCAATAAACGACGCGCTCGTTCCTTCATTACTTCATTGGATGGACACCTTCCATCATCACATTCCGGTGTTGGACCCTTGCCTACCTCTTTTCCACGCCGATATCGCGGGCCAGCGCCCTGTTTCGATATCACCATCCATCATGATCGTGACGACACGGAAAGAGGTTACGCGCCGAGTCACGTGATGTTTCATAAATCCACATTGTTCGCTCGCTGCGGTACATACTGGATGCTCACACCGATCATGTTAGAAATTCACCCACCAACTCAGTTCTGGGCTATTATACTGCCATTCTCACAGAATCCTTCACCGCGACCTCAAGCCCCAAAATTTGCTAATTGATAAACGTAATAACCTCAAGCTTGCAGACTTCGGTTTGGCGAGGGCGTTTGGTATACCCATGAGGACTTATACCCACGAGGCAAGCATTCCATGTTGCGCCGTACTCATGCTTCACCTCATTCGCGGTCTATAATGCTAGGTTGTCACACTTTGGTACCGTGCCCCTGAAGTCCTGCTCGGGTCTAGACATTATTCCACAGCGATCGACATGTGGTCTGTGGGATGTATATTTGCAGAAATGGTCATGAGGGGGAACCCACTGTTCCCCGGGGACTCTGAGATTGATCAAATCTTTAAGATCTTCAGGTGCGTTTCAGACGACTTTGGTCGCATCTTATTTTTGCTGAGATGGGAATGTCAGAATAATGGGGACCCCCAACGAGCAGATCTGGCCTGGTGTCAGTCAACTACCCGATTACAAGGAGACATTCCCTCAGTGGACTAAACAAGATTTACGCAACATCGTGCCTAACCTCGATGAGATGGGCATCGACTTGTTGTCGGTCGGTCGATATCTCATCTCGTCGAGGCGTCCATACTGACGTATTCTCCTAGCGAACGTTAACTTACGACACGGCGAAACGGATCTCAGGTGAGTCATATTACTGGTAGGGTTAGGGCCATCTTCTGAAATCCTTTAGCGAAACGTGCCCTCGTTCACCCCTGGTTTGCCGACTACAATTCATGAGAGGGACCTGTCTTGGGCATTCCATTTTTCGTGGCACTAGTCTGTTCGGTGTTAGCATACGCACGTTTTGTTCTAGTATGCACGCATTTTCTTTGTCGAAATACGAGCAATAGAGGGAGGCATCGGGGAGCTGAGCCGGATAATTGCCATGAATGGATGAGTGACCGGAGACGTGGGCCAGGTGATAAAGAGAGCGCATTGCCATTCAGTCACAGCTCAGTCACTCGCCATTTCTCCTTCTTCCCCCCTCATCCGTCCCCAAGCCTCCTCACCATTTACTGTTCACAAACTACTAATTATCATTTATGGACGACGACGTCCAGTACCTCGGAACTAAGCTAGCTGCACCAGAGCCAGAGCCCCTGGACGACCCCTGTGAAGCCCACCCCTCCGTCGCAGGTATGTCGTCTTTCTCCAACTTCCTGAGGAATCTGCTCATACCTCTCATCCACAGGAGTCACCCTGCACATCGAGAAATGTGGCGAGAAACCCGCTCATGAACTCACCTTCTACCACGCCCGCTCAGGTTATGTGAACATCGGTCGGAAATCGGGATCCGATGATAGGTCGATGCGACGAGAAAACGATGATCATAATGTAGTGTTTACATGCCAGGTCGTTAGTGCGAAGCATGCCAAGCTCGTCTTCTCGGACAGCGGCCAGGTATCGTGTTCTGTCCTCTGTATATGCGAGCGCTTAAGTCTCATACGCCGTCATGTCAACAGGTGTATATCGTCGACCTTCACTCACGACATGGAACTCATATCCTGAGGCGTGGCGAAACCACGCCTCGAATGCTCCAGGCCGAGGTCGAAACGCCACTTGCCGATGGCGATGTGCTTACGTTTGGCAAGGTAGTCGGTGCTGGGTCATACCATGTCTCTCCTGTCACGGTCCGCGTGGAGTTGTTAACTTGTCGCTTACCTTCCGAGCCTGCTACACACCACGCGTTCACTCCGTTTCATCTTTTGGGCTCTCTCAGTCCATCTCTCTCTAGGCCACGCAAGCTTAGCTCGGGTCGCTACGGGCTTATCTCTGCGTGCTGTGTGGAATCTGGATCTGATTCCCCACATTCGTCTTCCTCCATCTCTGTGTCTTCTGAAGCAGCATCCTCGCCATCAGATCAAGATTCAGATATAGAAGAGCAACATTTGTGTACCCCTACCGTTCTCAGGGATGGCCAAGGGAGGGCGGCGGTCAAGATCCCAGCATTCCGCAGTTTCATCCGAGATATTTACCAAAGCACTACCTCTCATTCACCTTGCATCTCGGATGTACCGGATGAGCATTTTGAGGACGCTCCTGGAACGACACCCTCTGCTGATCCTGTCAGACACCCATCCCCCGTTGTCGTCGTCATCGAACCTTTCTCCAAGTCCCGTTCTCATTCTCCGATGGAAATGGCTACACCGTCTCCCTCTCCACCCTCTGAAATCCAACAATCGGGGGAACCTGCTGTCATTGGCGCATGGCCTACTTCCAGACCCGAGTCTCCCCGGCACTCTTCGCTTGAAATGGAAACCCGGGAGCCTGAGGCTCCTCCGGCACCGGAGTTGGACCGACCGGAGCTGCCATCCGGTCAAACATGTCAAGCCAGAATTGGACCAATCTCAACCGATGCACTCGTCGAGCTGATGCATCGCCTTCCGCCCCCACCCCCCTTCTTCCCGATTGGCGGGCCATTTAGTACTTCCATCGCATCCGATTTTGGCCTTCCGTCGGCCCCGCATCCACCGCATCCACCATCACCGCCACCTCTTCCGCCACCTCGACCTCCTTTCTACATCTACAAATTTGTGTCTGAATGTGTCAACTCCGAGGTCAAAGCGTCTCTCAAGATTGTCGAGGCACGTATACATCTCCCATTTCAATCTAATTCTGATGGTTTTCCCAGGACCGCATCACTGCTTTGCAGCAGACTGTCAATGGTCTCAAATCGCGCCAAACCGTAACAGAAGAGGACGTGGTCGATCTTCAGAGTCACGTCGAAATTCTGGAGCCGGAATCGGAGCGCTTGCTCTGCCGCATCACAGGGGCAGAACGTAACATCGCGACCCTGTCTACGCTCCAGGGTCAGATGGCTACGCTCCAAAAACAGGTGACAACCATCCGGGAGAGGTTGGATGTACCAGAGCCTAGGACGCTCGAGACGCCTATGGAAGACGTTAGGGCTTGTGCTAATGCCTTGAACAATCTCGTGTCTGGTGTGTCACATTCACAGATTCTCGTTGACGACTGACGCATGTACTTTACAATGTAGAGATGAAATTATTGCGAGAAAACGCTGAGAAGCAGATAGAAGCCAGGATAGAAGTGATGCAGAGTGCGCACGCTGAGGCATTGGATGTATTGAAGGAGGTAGCTATCGAAGCCAAGGTAGGCTTTCCCTTGGTGTTTTCCAAAATTGTACGTCATTTGACGGTGTCCCAGTCTTCGAGATCTTCGAAGCGAAAACGGATGGACGAGGTCGAAGAAGAGACCTCCGCGGTCATTACACCTCTGGATACTGTCAAGGAACCTATCACCTGTAGCCCACCTCTCATCATGGACGAAAATTCTGTGTCCGAGGTGTCCGTTCCCCATGTTCCCGTTCCACAAGTTCCTGTCTCTATCTCTTTACCCGCTGGCGAAATGTCTCCCCTCGAAGTTCCCGCCGTTGATTCCCCTCGACCCAAGAAGCGCGCTCGGAAGGCCTTGTACACGGTTGCACAGACGGCGGCAGCGATGGCGATCGGTGCCGCCGCCACGTGGTCTGCACTGGCATTTTCCTGAAGACAAAGATCATGGCTCGGTCGTGTCATAGTTTTGTTCTGTTCGACGGGGACAGTCCTTTTTCCTTGCCCGTTGATGTCGATTTCTTTTTCCTCTTCACGCGAGGTGTATGTAATATTTCATGTAGGTTCCATCTTTACCTCTTACCGTTGTTTTCTCTTTGTTTGAAATGTGCGTGATGAACATGCACCTATGTTGTATGATCTTGTGGACGGAGAAATGAAACGTATGCGAAGTATGACTTGTACACGAGAGAGATCGTACGATTGTTGATTAGACATACGGATTTCGTATAATATTTAACGTGCATCCATACAAAACAAGTCGGATATGGTGTAACGGCTAACATGGCTGTCTTTCAGGAATTACAACGACCTGAGCACAGCAGCCCCGGGTTCGACTCCCGGTATCCGAACTTTTTTCTCTTGCGAGAAATCTGGTTAACCAAAGTCACTGCACGTAGCGACGTTCCATATTGAAGGACAAAAGGGCATGGCATGAAATACATCCTGACTATCTTGGAGATCGTCCAGGCAACAGGCAAGCCTTGGGCGTTCACACCCACTGAGTGACTATGTTGCCGCAGTTTGGATTATGCTTCCACGCTTACTGTAAGATTAGAAGACGGAAGACAGATAACAGGATGATATCATGGGCGCATCAGGGAAAATTCAAATGTACATCACAAAAAGTACAAATATACTATAACCCCTTATATGGTGTCCAAGTTGTAAAATTTGTATAACATAAAAAATATCCACAAGGGTTGGCTGTTTGCACATTATTTTGCTGATGGCAGCGGGTTCA
>JBBPMU010000252.1:0-34836 GCA_038090475.1 Wakefieldia striispora | reverse complement strand
TTGGAATCAATCTGAAGATTGTTCCATCTGAGAAACAATAGATCAGATCAAAGATCGATCTAAGATCAGGGTATCTAGAGATGAAGATCTGAAGATGAAATACCACTGATCTCGACAAAAAGGAAATGTGGAGTCCCATGTCCAAGAAAGGAATCAGAGTTCCATGTCCATAAGGAGATGCAGAGTTCTGCTAAATATAAAAGGAAAAGGGATAAATGGGACTTCCTGGTAGAAGCAAGTCAGAAGTCCAGGGGCATCCATAAACATGGGAAATGGCAGAGTTCCCATGTGAAGTCTGAAGGATGACCTAGAAGTCATGGATAATAGGGTCGTATTGACCACTATTGATGATCTCCCAAGTGAGGTCTCTATGCATAATGCCATGGAAGAAAGGTCAAACCAAGTGCAATCATAATGATGAGTAGGAAGGAAAAACGTATCCATGTCTATATCATCTTCACCAGATAGTTGTCTCCAGATGATTTCAACATTGCATTCCCAGGTATCCTCGAAATCTATAACAAGTATGACATCTCAAGTGATATGGAACATCACTTAAACAAATCAAGGAGGAAAGGAAACTCAAGGAGGGTGGCTCTAAAGGAACACCAGCGACGTAGCAGGCAACGAGGAGATCGAGATATGGATTGAAGGAAATATTGGAGAGTATAGAGTTCCAAGTGAGGTTAGAGAGCTATCCTTAAATCCTACCCTTGGAAGTAGAATCAAGTAGATAAGACTGGGGTTACCAGTTGCAAAGGAACTACTTAAATACATTTTGAGTATCGTGCATGGACCAAGCAGTGCATATCATATCATCCAATGGAATAAAAGAAAAGGAATTATACGATGTGAGGATCGCATATCTTGAGTCATTGTCTATGAGTCAGAAGATAAAGGATAAGGAAGAGCCAATAGCAAAAGAAGAGCGGAAGATACACTATCAGCCAATTGGCAAGTGCCATGAGTGGTCATGTGTGTCAGATCACGTGACAGAAGGAAGTTTATACTGACATAGGAGCGTACCAAAAAAGGAATGTCACATGATCATGTGAAAGGGTCATGTGACCAGAATTACATGTTGGTGCTCGCCTTCGAGGGCTGAGCATAGTGAAGTGGTTCGTTAAGTAAAAAGTTCGATAAAGAATGATGAAATCATAACATCAAGTATCATGTCAGTGTTCATTGAGTTCAAAACTCTGATGAACACCACCATCCCAGAAAACTCACATCCAGCTCCTGCCTTCACCCACATAAACTCTCTCTTCTCCTGGCTCTCTGAGCTGGACTACACCATCACAGACAAAATAAAGGTCATGATTGTTCTCTCCAAACTCCCCAAGTACATGGAGTTCCTCACAACCCTCATCAACCAAAACTCTGTTGACACCTCCACCACCTCCTTGGAAAAATCCAAGACTGTTGACGTTGCTGACCTCAAAAGGCAATGTACCACCATGTGGCAGCAACATGTGTCCTCTCACCCCCAGAAGGGCAACAACCACAGCCAGCAGCAGCAGCAGGCCAACTGCATCTCTGCTGTTAAGTAGAAAGGAGGGCAGGACCCTCAGTTCTCCTCTCAGCAGGAGAAGTTGTCCACCCAAGAGAAGGGTGATGATGAGGAAAAGAAGAAGAAGAAGTGTTGCCACAGTGGCAAGTGCTCCCAAGAGGGAGAGCAGAAGCAGAAGGAGAGGAAGGCAGCTCACACCGCCTCTGAACCATCAGCATCATTCACCTTCATGGCAAACTTTCCCCATGTGCCCACCATCATCAACATGCCCTCAACAATCAATCCTTGTCATCTCACACATACCCCCATGATGACATCCTACAGTCTGCCTAGTGTTGCCTCAGCTTGAAGCTGGCATTTTTTATCTCACCCATTTTATTGTCAATTGCTATTGTATCAAGGTCACTGTGTAGCCTTTAGTGGTAGTTATCACTCCTTAAACATTTGTAGAGATTGCTCCACTCACTCTCGAGTTATGCCATTAAGCTGCTCTACAGCTTGAACAAAGCCAATACTAACATAACTCAATTATATGCAATATTGTGACCTATTGGCTGAATCAAATTGCAAAATTCTTTTTGCAGGTGGTAGATATAAACATGGGCTATGATTCACCTACTGACACTTTACATTTTTATGAAGAAATGAATATGCTACATTCAAAAAGCTGAGAGAAAGCTGAGAAAAGCCAGAAGCTGAGCTGAGACAACACTAAGTCTGCCAGCATTCCCTCACATCCAAAACACCATCTCCCTCCTCGACCACATTGGTCAGCCAGTCTCCTCCCAGGCTGTCCACAATGTGGATGGCATTGCCAACCAGCATCTGGACTGGAGTAGCAGTGTGCCCAGCTCCTCTCAGAGCATCTGGGGCAGGCTTGAGCAGGATGAAGATGTCCCCATGGCCACCATCACCAAGGTGGAAGACAAAGATACCATCTCTCTCAGATCTGATATTGATGAGTGGATCAGGCAGTACTATGACTGCAATGGCCCCACATCTGAGTATGTTACTCGCCTCACTGTCTCCACAGGTACTGATGGTGTGTTTATGCCCTCTTTACAGCAAAATCATTCATTAGTTTTGTTCATACCTGATGTAGTAGATAGTGATTTGGACAATGCTACTACATCCCCATCTGAATTTGCTTTGTGTGAGAATTGCTCCCAGCATGAAGGAAAAGGAAAGCAAGTCCAGCATGATGAGTATCAACACTTATGGTTACTTGATTCCAGTGCTTCATTGCACTACACAAACTGGATAGAGGACTTTGTGGAATACAAAGTATACGACAAACCCCAATTCATGCAAACTGCCAATGGTCGCACGCCCATAAAAGGCATTGGCACTGTCATCATTGAGTTCAATGGCAGACTGGTGCAACTTTTGCCCATCATTTATATGTCAGGATGTGGCATCAGCCTCATCTTGATGGGTACCCTTCTCAAGGATCCCTCATTGACTCTGCATACACAACAGCACTACATCAATTTCTACAATCAAAAGTGCAAGCATGTTATTTTAACTTTTCACTCGCATGGTAGTGACACCATGTTCTGGATCTATGCTCCCACTCAGAAGCCATCGCCAAATCAGCATTGCATGTGCTTAATGTGGTCGACTATGAGCTAGTCCACAGATGTTTGGGGCACCCAAGCTGGGACATCTTAAAACATGCCCCAAAACACACCAAAGACTTCCCTGAGGTAAAAATACCGAAGGAAGCACCCATCTGCCACAGCTGCAAGCTTGGTAAACAACCCAACTGATCCTACCCTCAATCTGAGGTGCATGCTAACGCCCTGTTTGAGTTGATTCACTTGGATCTTAAAACATTTGAGATCAAATTGTATCATAAATACAAGTATGCGATCATTTTCTATGATGACTTTGTCAAGAGATGAGATATCAAAGATGATCTCATACTGGACTTATGATGTTTCTAACTTCAGACTTTGTCATTCACACATCATATGATCCAGATCATTCTAGACCCAGATCTAGATTGATACCAGTTCTAGAGTTGTTCTAGAACTGAGGTGAGTCACTATCATATTATTCATTTCGGATGATAGTGAGATAAGAGTCCTTGTTCTTATCTCTCCATTCTCATTGGTAGATAAGAACCTCACACATGTATATAAGAGGGGACACATATGATGTTTCCCCTCAACCAGTCAATTTGACTTCCATGTCAGTTCATCCATTTGTCTTCACCTCAGCCTCTTTATTCCTTGATCTAGAACAGTGAGTTATTCTCCTCACATGTTCACCATAACCTCTGCCTTGACTCTTGCTTGGACCTTCCATCCTTGCATCATAGTCGAACCTTGTTCCTCAGATGAGAGATCAGAGAGTAGGGTAGCTCCTATCTCTTTAGGTTATGAGCCCCAGTTGATCACCGGCCTTGACATCTTTTACTCGTGCATATTTCTCCCTTTGTCATGCCTTTGATCATGCCGATCTTGGAACCCTATGAGGTTTACTGGTTCACTCGCCTACTGTCACTCATTCTTCAAGTGATGATGGTGCTTGTGGCACATGAGGTCACTCAGATGTTCACAAACATCTTCATTTTATCCTTCACAGATGGTTATCTCCTTTACCATCTTATACATGCAGATCCTTTTGGTCAATTTATGCTCTTATTTGCCTATCATGTTGACACAAGTATCTGGTTATTGAATGTTTCTTTGACCAGATTACCAGTCAACCAGGTAGAAGAGTTTCCCCTTGCACCAAGGGAGAATCCCAGTCCTATACCAATCCTGAAACAAGCCTCAAAAGCTGAGCTTGTTAAAGTGTAAGGATAAGAGGTGTAGGGAATGATCACTCAGATTGAAGCGTAAACTCCAAGTGAACTTTGTTAGAGTTCCTTGGTCTGTATTCATGGGTTTATATACTACAGGTCAACTGTATGTACATACGTGTTTGTAGAGAGATAAGAGGGTGTTCCGCCATTGGCTGGAACGTCATGGAATATGAGAGAATACCACAGCCTTATCAACATGCGTCAAGCGTGAGGCATGTGGCAGAATGGAAGAGAAGCATAAAGTGGAAATGAAATAGTACATGAGGTGTGGCAGATCTTTAGATTGTGCCAGAGATTAAAATAAGAAGCATAAATGTGGGAGCCAATAGGATCCAGTCCTTTGGACAGCCTTGACATGAGGTGCGTACCTTGTCCTAGAACAGTGGTTGTTCTGGATCAAAGAGTGCGCTAGAGAGAGGGACAACATAGTTGGACTTCAAGTCCGAAAAAGAGTGGATGTCTGAGGGAAGGAAAATAGCATTTGTAACAAATCCTGAATCGTCCTACTGTTTGTCCTGGAAGTCCAACACATTCTTCACCTCAGGATTCAAACCACCCATCTCTGCTTTCCTCTAGATGTCCACTCCATCCAGGTTCACATGACTTCCAACTTCTGTGTCCTATTTGTCATCATCCCTGTTAACAACAGGAGGTTTGTTATGGTGAACATCCTGATTCTCAGTGGCACCACCACCATGTTTATAGGGACAGTGCTGTTGAAATGACCAGGATTAGCTAGTGAACTACAACTAGGTTATGGGTCATTGAGAGCCCTTAACGATTGAGTTATAACTGAGCAATAAAGTGTGGAATTGGTTGTATCCACAACAGTGCTTAGCTGGTAGTGAGGGTGGCACTACCAGCACAGGCCTTTTGCTTAGTTGGTACAGCACTCGACCGGAACACGGTGCTGGCTACTACATATCTCAATAGGTGCACATTTCCATCACAAGCACAGAGACTTTGCTTTTGACAATCACCCCATAGCCCCTGGTTATCCAGGATACCTCTCAGTTGCACCTCAATTGCAATCAGCCTTTGCTAGAGAGAGATGCTTGCACCATCCAGAGCACTTGTGTAGACTTGCAGCAGAAGTCACCCGTTGTTGAACACCTACTCCACCACCTGTGTATCTCCCACCAAATGGAACATGCATCATCACCAGAAATGAACTCATCTCTGAATGCCCCTCACACCCTTCCCCTCCTCAATTGACAAATGTCGAACAATCAGAGGACTCTTATCCAATCCATAGCCAGGAACAACAGTCTATCTCTCCCAGGTCTCTCCTTTGACGAGATCCCAAACCAACCAATGAATGACTCAGATCCTCTTCTGATGTTTTTTGGATCAGATTGCATGCCCTACTGGAATCAAGACTTTCCTCCAGCAGAGAGATTGGTTCAACCTTTTAAACTGCAAACTGCAGAGACCAATACCCTTGATGCATCTATCCTCCCCTGTTCATCATACTTCCCATCAGAGTCTCTTTCTTCTATTTATACAGGTGCCAGATGGTCTTTCCCATCCAAGACATACAACTCGACACCACCTGCCTTGACTCATGATTATGGATTTGAGATCTATCAGAAAGATATGTTCCCTGACTTCTCTTTTTCTCAATGGATTGACAATTGGAGATGAGGAGAGAATTCAGTTAGAGATGACTTTTGGACTCTATACGCAACCCCAACATCAATGTTGACCCTCTATCTTGGCACAATATCCATCGCTTCAAAAACCCTCCAGCTCCTCCACTTAAAAAATTCCATTGCACCGTCGACACACAACTTCAATGAGAGTGGAAGAAGGACAAGAGTAACTCTCAAGCCATTTGTGTTATGATTTCATCATTCTTTATCGAACTTTTTACCTTTGACGAACTCTTTCACTAGACTCAGTCCTCGAAGACGAGTCCCAACATGTATTTCGTGTCACGTGACTCATTCACACGATCATGTGACGTTCCCCTTTTGGTATGCTCCTATGTCAGTATAATTTTCCTTCCGTCACGTGATCTGACACACGTGACCACTCGCGGCACTTGCTGATTGGCCGATAGCCTATCTTCCGCTCTTCTTTCGCTATTGGCTCTTCCTTATCATTCTTATCTTTACTCATAGACGATGACTCACGATACGCGTCCTTCGCATGGTACGACTCCTTATTCTTTTCTCATTGGACGATACGATACGCACTGCTTGGTCCGTGCACGGTTCTCTACAGTATTTAAACCCATGTACCTAGTCGACTGGTTTCCCCAGTCTTATCTACTTGATTCTACTTCCCAGGGTAGGATTTAAGGATAACTCCTCGCCTCACTGGGACTACACCTTATCCAACATTTCGCCCTTGCACGATTTTCACCTTTCCCTTCTCGCCGTGTTCGTCACCGGGAAACCCTTAGAACCCGGCGCACTCATTCTTCTTTCTTCTTTGGGTTTGCTGAGTGCTACTTCGTATCAATTTGCACCCAAAGAGTACTCAAATCTAAATGGGCTAATGATCCCAAGGTTCGAGAACGTTGCCTCGAACTCATGAAGGGACAGAAGCAGGACCAAGTTAGATGCATGTCAGAGTTGATATCATTACAGATGACTAGGTTGCTGTATAGGGAAAAGAAAGCTTAGAGTGGAGATTTGTATTACAGACTAGATTCTTGGAGAAAGTATTTTTTGGACTGTTGATTTGACCAATAAAGGCCTGTTCTGTTTGCTTGCAATTGATGAAACTAATTAAGTTCCTACAGAATGTCCTTCCCAGAAGCATCTGAATTCAAGCTCGAATCCTCCCTCCTCACCAAAATCCCTGAACTTATGGGACAAGCTACCTACTATGCTTGGGCCAGGAGAATAGAAGCCCTTTTCAGATCACTGGACCTTTCTGGTTTTATTACAGAGGGATCCGACATTGCTTCCACCCTAGAAGTAGGAGCCACTGATGTAAACTCCTGGAAGAAGTCGGACTGCAAAGCTCTTTCCTACCTCATCTTCACCTCCATGCAAAATCTTGCCAATGAAGCTGAAGAAGAGCATTGTTCTGAGAGAGTTGTGACTAAGGAAGCAAAGGACAGCAAGGATGAAGAATCCAAGACCATCTATTACTCCCTTACCCTTGACTACTGGGAACAAATGAAAAGAACTTTCACCAATAGAGGAATCACAGGACAGTTTCTATCCTTCACCAAAATACTTTGCACCAAAATATGTGAAAGAACTGCCAGTGATGACATTGCAAAAATCAAACTTCATTTCCAGGAGATGGCAGATTTAGGCTCCAGTTTTTCCGAGAATCATAAAGCCATGCTCATCATGGCCCAACTCCCTGATACATTTGACAATCTCCGTTCCACCCTTATCCAGACAGTCAATACTGCCGACTTTGATGTTGAGACAGTCACAGCTGCTATTCTGTGAGAATGTGACATTTGCACCAGACATTCCTGACCTTTAGCTTCTCATATTACTGAGGTGCAAACCTCATCTTCCTCCCATACCAATGTCATTTGGAATGGACCTCCAAAGAAACCATGGAAGAAACAATCTACTACTCCACGAGACCAACCATCTGAAGGGTCCTCACCACAGGAACAGAGGAACCCAACTAAGACAAACAAGAAACAATGGTACAAAAAGAGGAAAGACGAAAAGAAGCAAAAGAAAGGAAAGGGAAAGGCCACTGAGGTCATCACAAATGCCATGATCACAGAACCAACCTATGCATCTATCAAAGAAACAGCCTTCTATGGACACATTGAAAATGATTTCGATACCACTCTCCTTGGAAGGATGAGTGAGACCCCCCATAGTGCTTTCATCGAACAAATCTCCAATGAAGTAGACTTCAATTCAGACATAGCCAAACATGGTTGGGATGGCTCTTCCAACCTGATGGACATATCCCCAGATTTACAGCAGCCCTTTCTCAGATGCAGGAATTCCTTCTCTATCTGAGGAATCACCTGCAGATACCACTCTTACAGGTAGAAAGACAACCAGGAAGAGAAGACAGCCAAAGAAGACCACATTCACGGTCAGAGGTCTAGTAATGGGTAAAGCTCTTCCTTGTACCTGCCTCAGAGCTTCTACTTGCAGAACAAGCGAGATCTGCTTGGGATTTTTACCAACCCATTAACCTTGCTAGACAACACACTAAACACCATGTAAACTGTATGCAACCACGTACACCTCCACCACAGAGACATTACAGTGTTCCCAACCGATGAATCCAATATTTCTTCTTTGCTGTATACAGTTGGAACTTTACCAAACCAAACAGGAGACTGTTGGATGATTGATAGTGGTTGCACAGACCACATTTCACCTTACTTGGATGATTTTGCTCATCTAGGTACTCAAACCAGATCAGCGACTGTTGCCAATGGATCCTCTACCATGTTATATGGACCAGGCACAATCATCATCCGTCCAAACGATCTACCACCATTCCCTCTCCACAATGTTTGGTATGCACCTCATGCCACACACAGACTTTTGTCTGTACCAACATTAACATCATGTGGTTATAAATGTAACATTGAAGGCAACAAAACCGTAATTTTGAACAACGATGATTCTCCGGTAATACAGGCCACTGCTTTATTTCCAGAGAACAATCTCCACTAGTTTCAGTCATCATATGTAGATTACTCCAGGACAGATTGCATCATTTATGGGCAACAATTCTTTCTCAACATGGCATCTCCACATGGGACACTGCTTGAAGAACGCTCTTCAACATCTTCATTCCCATTCCACTGGTGCTCCTACCATTATCCTCCCTACATCCAATAATCCCTGCAAAGGTTGTGCAGAAGGAAAGATGATGGATCAGTCATTCAGATCATCTTCAAAGCATTCTGCTCATCCTCTCACACTTCTTCACACAGACCTTATGGGACCTTTTCCTACCAAATCTAGATTCTGGAAATGATATGTCCTCACCTGCATTGATGATTACTCTGGCTTTGCCACTTTAGCTTTCCTCTGGGAGAAATCCCAGACTTTACAACATATCAAGGTGATTTTTACTTTTCTTGAGACCCAACTTGATCTTCACATCCAATCTGTACATTCAGACCGAGGAGGAGAATACATGTCAAATGACATACAATCATCCTTCATGTCCAGAGGCATTAAACATCAGAACTCTGTCCCTCATACTCCTGAATAGAACAGACGTGCTGAAAGATTCAATCACACCTTGATGGAGAAAGCACAAGCCATGAGGCTTCATACCTGTCTACCTAGGATCTTCTGGCAAGATGCCCTAGAGACTGCACTTGAAATGAGATTGGATGATCGAAGGTTGAATCTAACCCTAGACTTGGGTTAAGGAATTTCTTTTGTAACTTATTTTCGTTAAGTCCTTGAGGCAAGAACTTCCCTTTGTCAATAGGAGAATTGTCTTCAAAGTCAAGTAAGATAAATGAGGAAAAGAAATGAGATTTGAAAAGGAGTAAGTAAGGGATGTCCCAAGTACCCAATGACCAGGGAGCAAACCTAAAACCAAAGGCCTTGGGGACCTATGATCAAATGGATAAGACTGGGGTTTCCAGTCAAATCCTCTACTACTTAAATAGTATCTGGCGATTGCGCACAGACCATCCTCTGAATGAGGGAATACCTAATCTAGTAAGTGTCCGTCAGGTCTCTGTTACAAAACCATATTTTATTCCTAAAAGACGCTACTCTTTACTGATAATTTTCAAACTTTTATTTAGAACTCCACCCTTCTTGTGGCGATCCTCAAAGAAAGCCGTCTACATGTACTTTGAAGATCACATGACTCAATGTCACCTGAAGTTTACCTTTTGGTACGCTCTTACAACAGTATAATTTCCTTTGTCACATGATCTGTTGCACATGACCACTTTGCAGCATTTGCCGATTAGGCTGTCGGTCAAGACTTCAGACTTATTCCTGGTGGCCATCTCTTTGGGAATAACCCTTTTTGGACTTATTGACATTCTTATCTTTCTCGTCATCCTGATTATGCAGTTACCTGATCGTGATCGTATTGGAAGGCACGAGCCACAGAGAGCAGTGCATTTTACTCATCCCTTATTACTCATGATACATTCCCATTGGACAGACACTACCATATGCAGATTACTGGGTCTTACACCTGAAGGGCATTTGCCATATTTAGTATTTTCCTTTTATGATAGTTGGTCCATGCACTCTGCTGGACTTGTATATAAGTAGTAGACGCATCGACTGGTAACCCCAGTCTTTGCTATTTGGAATTTACTCCCCAGGGTATTTTCTTCTAGGCAAGACCCCCTTAGGATATTCTGAGGGGCTACTGGGAAATTCTTTACACTCATCTACACTCCTAGCCAGAGGATAAACCAGCGCTCTTTCATTTGAACTCAACTGAAGATCCCTGAATGGAAGACTTCACCTTTGAGGTTTCTGGTTCAACCTTCGACAATTTCGTCTCGTTTCAGTCTCAGACCTGGTAATCCGAATATAGTAATGTCTGTCCAATGGAAACATATTGTGAGTAAGAGGAAATGACAAAGTCCACACTGCATGATCACAGTGTGCCTTCCGATATGATCATGATTGGGAATCTCCTGAGAAGTAAATGGAAATGAAAAGAGAAGTCCAAGGTGTCCACGGGGTAACAGTTCAAAGATAATCCCCAAGTAAGTCCGATGAATCAACAGTCCAATGTCCATCTGGCCAAAGTCAGCCGAAGCTTGTCACACATGTGGTGGATCACATGGACTGAAAGGAATTTATATACTGCCATGGAAAGTCCCATCTTCCAGGAATCAGCAAGTGCTGCAAGAGGTCATGTGCCTCAGATCATGTGACAAAGGAAATTATACTGAGGCAAGAGCGTACCAATAGGTCACGTGAGGTTACATGGTTTGAAATACATGTTAGCAGGAGTCTTCAAGGAGTCCTGTAGTGAAGGGGTGTTTATCCATCTGAAAGTGAAAGGGAAAGTATAAGTAAAAGTGTCATTGTTCAAGAGAAAGTATGGATTCGTAACAGCACTACATGTGTACAACAGACAACCCATGAGACAACTCTCCTGGAGAACTCCCTATGAAGCCATGTATAACTCAAAACCAGACATTTCCTATTTCAGAATCTTTGGTTTGAAGGCATACGTCTTTGTACCACCTGAACAAAGACAAGACAAACTCTCCACAAAAGCAGAAGAGATGATCTTTATTGGATATGAACCAAACACTAAAGGTTGGAGATTCTGGTCAACACTAAGACATAGATCCATAGTCACTACACAAGTGACTTTTGATGAAGAAAACTTCCCATATTGTTCGAAAGCAGACAAAAACAAACCTTTCCCGATTCATGAAGATACCCCAGCAAGTGTCTCTGATACAGAAGAACAGACTACTGAGACTTTGCAACCCTCAGCTAGATGCAACACTGTTCTAGTTATCCCACTGGGAAGAGAAAGTCCACAAATGAGGACAAGATCATCCACTACTCCTTCTATAAAGGAAGAATCACCATGGGATCTCAGACTTCCATCAATCTTTGATCCTGTCGATCCTGATAGACCAGAAGATGATTGCAATAATCCTCCTTCTTGACATCCAACTTCTCCACTCTTCTTTCCAGACAGTTCCCCTGAAGTCCAACCCCCAGAAGAAGAACCCATTCATCAAGAGTCACCTTTATCTCCATTATCACCACTATCCCCTTCACCTCTTAACCAGCCAACAAAGAGAGAAGGAACTCCTATCAGTCATCGCTTTCAAAATCAAGGAGGACAATGGAGAGACTATGATGATATGCCTCAACATAAATGAAAGAAAACTACTTTCAGAAACATATGGGATCTATGTACCTTCAGCCAGACCTTCAAATTGGTTTCCACCACAACAACAGCAAGAACCTCTTGTTGAATTTTGTCAAGCACCACATCAGGACAGATGAACAAATATTCAAAGAGAGACTTTCTAACAACAAACTACATGAGTATGTCAACCTCGTATTCTCCCTGATAATGCCTATGGTGCTTGACCACCCATCAAGATTGAGAGAGATATCCAAGCCAGAAGAGAACCAATTCAGGAAGAACCCTGGTATAGCTGCTGGGTGATACAAATGAGTTTCTGAAGACTGTCCACTGATGGGCTTCCGGAGTAGGGACAAGTCAAAGGTCTCGACCGACGGCAAATCGGCAAGTGCCGCTAAGTGATCACATGCCACAGATCACGTGATGAAGGAAATTATACTGTGGCAAGAGCGTACCAAAAGGGAGACATCAGGTGACCTCGGGTCACGTGATCTTTGAAGTACATGTAGATGGCATTCTTCAATCGGATTGCCGCAAGAAAAGGTTTGTTCTAAGTAAAAGTTTAAAAGTGTCAGAAATGTAGTGTCTTTTCCAGAAAGGAAATATAGGGTTCGTAACACTTACGGTGTATTCTTCCTCGATCTTGTGATCAATTGAATTGATTCGATTTCCATTACATTATCTAGTAGTGAAGCCCCCTTTGATGGCACAGCGAGTCTACAAGCCGTGTACGAAAACACTGCCCTGGTGTACCAGTAGGTTGTCCAACCTCATCATCAACTGTATTGCTCTCTGGCCCTTCCTGCCCTTCTCCAATAGCCCATGCCATCGTTCCTCTCCCCGCTTCAGCCCTTCGTCGCTCCTCAAAACGTATAATCATGTTGTGTAGGATCAAGCAACACATGATCCAATATACTGCCATACGCAGATCGTCCTCGGTACGTAAATTCAGCCGAAGTTCACGAAGTGACTGAAACCGTCCCTTTAGAGCTGCAAATGTGTGCTCGACGCGCATGTGGACCTGCCAGACTCAGATCAAATGACATGAGAGCGCAAAAGGTAGGCTTACCTTTGAAACGTATCGATTATAGGCGTTCTGCATCCGGGTCAAGCTTCCTCCACGCGGTTTCTTGAACGGAACCACACACCACTCCTCCGATGGGTATGCCGTGTCTGCCCAAATCCAATGTCGAGGTGGGATTAAGGTAGGGTCTTGAAATACTCGTGTCCCTTGGAACGCATAGGCATCGTGGACACTGCCCGGTTGTCCTAGCACGTAATCGACAACCATCAGATTATGTGGCATAACAATCACCTTTGCAGTATGTGAAATTTTTTCCTGGTTAGCTCATAGTAAAATTTCCATTACTGATCACTTACATACTTGACAGTTCAATGAAATGTTCCCTTTGCGATCATAAAACGTATCACCGAACAGACTCAGCTTCGTATACAACTCGATAGCGGATCTGTCAGCAGCAAACGTTCCATTTCTCCATGCATGACAAGTTCACACTTGTGTAAATGCGCGCGCCTTTTTCATATCCACCGAGTTGGTACCTGGAATGTAGATGAAGGTGTTGTGTTGGGAAAGTAGGGCTGCCATTACACAGTGAGTGCAGTTGATCACCAATCCCGCTGAAATCCCTGCCCACTGAGCAATATCCTCTATAGAGCACGCATTGCCATAATGTCCAGCACGGTTCAGAAAAATTGCGAGCTGGACCGCAATCATCGGTATTTGTCTGTTGTTCGAGTTGCTATGAAACACCATGTGGTCACTAATTTGATCTAAGATGTCATCAGATATTGGCGGATCAACGCACAATTTTTTCCAGAAGAGGTGGGGTTGATGAGCTGCAAAATGATCAAGTAAAGGAAGCTGGGATGCGCACATAGGCAGCTCATCTGGCCTCTCCAAGACACATGCGCGCTTGACCTCGTCCTGTGTTGCCTGGATGAGCGCAAGTAGATCATTATATGGTGCGTCAATAAGATCTGTTATGGAGATGCTCATTGAACTCCCAGTCGTAGCACTTCCCAATCTGATGCTGGACATAGGCGACAGAGGCGACAGAGGTGTCAAGACAATCGGACTGGGGGGGGACTCGGAATCGGGCATATCATGCCATTCGTCAGACCCCGAATCAATATCGCTGCTACCAGCCACCATCATCCGCTCTCGATCCCACAAAATAAGTGTTGTAGCTGCCGCTTTCCTCAGCGCATTCAAAGTTTCCTCTCGGACGGACTGGTAGGGCATGGGTTGAAAGGAAGGAAGGATCACATTGCCCTGGGCCATCTATTCATACTATATATTTGTATTATTCTCTATACTACTATCACACCGGGCATCTCCGTGGGCTTGTTGTGCTAAACTTGTCAAAAAATCACTCACTGTGTGCCGGTTCTGCCGAAGCGTCGGAGTCTAAGAATCCATGGGCAATCCCATGCTAGGGTTTTGTAGGGTTTTGTAGGGTTAAACACCGAAATTTACTGCCTTGAACACCACTAATACATAACATGACCCTAAGTGCTATATGTGATTCATGATATATCAACCATGTAGTTTGAATTCCCTTTGTTAGATGGTGTTCCAACAGTACATATCTGTAGTAGAAAGAGACAAGCTAAGAACATAATGGTACTCTCTCCTACAACTGTGAACTAACCTGGAGTCAGCTGAAACAAGACAGAATTGTCAAAGGTTGAACCTCGAACCTCAAAGGCGAAGTCTTCCCTTCAATGGGGTATCTGTGAAAGTGGGATCCTTGACGCAAAGTCTAAGGATGTACTTGGATGTGGAGTCACAAGCTTAGGACGCAAAGTCCTGTATCATTGTACGAGTGAAAGAAAGAGCGCCATTTATCCTCCGGCTAAGAGTGTAAATGTGTTACGAACCCCATATTTTATTCCTGAAAAGACGCTCTTATCCTGACACTTCACACCTTTTATTTAGAACTTCCCCTTTCTTGCGGTGATCCGATTGAAGAAAGCCGTCTATATGTATTTCAAAGATCACGTGACTTGATGTCACATGATGTTTTCCTTTTGGTATGCTCCTACAACAGAATAATTTCCTTTGTCATGTGATCTGTTGCACCTGACCACTTTGCGGCATTTGCCGATTAGGCCGTCGGTCGAGACTTCAGACTTATTCCTGGTGGCCACTCTCTTTGGGAATAACCCCTTTCTTCTTTTGGACTTATATCAAGATTTGGAGATCTCTTATCTCCATGGACACGAGTTTCCACTTTCTTTCATTTCCGTCTCTTCTCTTCTTGTTGATCCCTGTCCAGTGAATGGCAGATGTCTCTCAGATAGAATACTGGTCCGTTGATATGGCCAATGGTACCAATGGTACGATTTCACTTCTTCTTATTCTCATTGGACGATTAGGATATGCATGGCATGGTCCATGCACGAACATGTACACTATATAACTAGAGTAGAGGCGAAGACTGTTCCCCAGTCTTTGCTATTTGGAAATACATCGCCCAGGTGTTTTCTTCTAGGCTGGACGCCCTTAGGATATTCTGAGGGTTATTACTGGGTAACTTCCCACTTCTTCATACACTCCAAGCCTGAGTATAACTGGTGCTCCTTTCATTCTCACTGTGGAATCTGTTTGAGACTTTACGTCTGAACAAGGCCTCTGACTTTGAGTTGGGGTGACAGTTCTTGACTTTGAGTCAGAACTTTGTTTGGTACCCCGTCAATAGGGAAGACTTCACCTTTGAGGTTTAGAGGTTCAACCTTCGACGTTTCATCTCGTTTCAAAATGAGAAGAAGTGTTACCCAGTAGCCCCTCAGAATATCCTAAGGGGGTCCAGCCTAGAAGAACAACACCTGGGCGATATTATTTCAAGTAGCTAAGACTGGGGAACCAGTCTGTATGTTACGAACCCCATATTTTATTCCTGAAAGATGCTACATTTTTACTGACACTGTTCACCTTTTACTTAGAAACTCCTTTCTTGCGGCAATCCAATTGAAGAACGCCGTCTACATCAGTAAACCACTCTTTTTCCCACACATGTCTTTGGATGCTGTACCTACACATTTGTACCTGTAGTCTCAAAAATTTACACAGAAGCTTGGACTTATATTAAGATGGTCTCATACAATTTTTAGTCTAGGTTAATACTGAAATTTTTATGTTACAATACCCCTGTTTTTGCTATGGAGCTATGGAATGGAGGACCTTGCTGGGATTTGATATGGAGAGCTGTCCAGGTCTGTCTAGGGAAAATGTGATTTACTGATGTACATAGGCGGAAATGAAATAGTAACATGAGGTGTGGCAGATCTCAGATCGTGCCGGTGATTAAAATAAGAAGCATGATTGTGGCAGCCAATCGGGTCTTGCCCTTTGGACAGCCTTGACATGAGGTGCATATCGTGTCCTAGAACAGAGGTTGTTCTGGATTGAAGAGTGCGCTAGAGAGGGGAACAACATAGCTGGACTTAGAGTCTGAAAAAGAGTGGATGTCTGTCGGTAGGAAAGTAGCATTTGTAACAGTCACTATGTGTTACGCGGGTGCGAAACAAAGACTTCACTCGAGATCCTTTCATACTCGTAGTGTCGTCGACAACTAGGAGCAGAGTATTGCCTGTCGCTCGTAAGAGAGAAGGCGTCAACAAAGAGAACAAAAACTGGAAGGGCTTAGTGCAGGAGCAAGTCGAGCGACCTTCTTCAGGAGCGAAGACTTTGCAGGCAGAAGTGTGTAGAATTAGCTGAAGAGCTATTCTACTACAGCAGCAGGTATTTATACTACGAGGTACAAATAGAGGAAAATAAACGGATAAGGGAATCAACAAGACGCGTCGCGTCGTGTGTATCATAAAAGGAAATCAACAAAGGACGTGTAAAAGGAAACATACGCGTAAAAGGAAATACAGAGTCCCGTGTCCAAGAAAGGAATCGGAGGTCCGTGTCCAAATGAAGAAGTGGAGAGCCGCTAAGTATAAGTGGAAAAGGAATAAATGGGACTTCCCAGTGGAAGCGAGTCAGAAGTCCGGGGGCATCCGTAAACATGGGAAACAGCGGTGTTCCCATGTGAAGTCTGAAGGATAACCTTGAAGTCATGGATAATAGGGTCGTATTGACCACTATCGATGATCTCCCAAGTGAGGTCTCTATACACCGTGGAGGAAAGGTCAAACCAATAGTGATCATAAGAATGAGTAGGAAGGAAAAACATATCCATGTCCGTATCGTCTTCACCAGAGAGTTGTCTCCAGATGATTTCGACATCGCGTTCCCAAGTATCTTCAAAATCCGTAACACTATGACTCATCCACAGTCCATTGATCCAATCACAGATCTTTACTCATTTCTTTTGACTAACATGTCGAGTCATCTTCCTTTCTGACTTCCTATGACTTGACCCTCTATTTGCTCTTGTTTGGATACTCAGGCTATATAAACCTTCATATCTGCCTTATGCCTTTCTTCCTTAACTTTGATCTCCCTAGTAGTTCCCTTGTACCTGGTACTAGTGAATCTACTTGACTTCCTTGGTTCCCCTCAGAAGACACCTGAACCTCTTGACTGTCGTCTTGAGGAACCCTTGAACCTTTGAACCCACCTACCAGAATTCCCAGTAGGAAGAACCCCCTTTGTTGTCCAGGAATTCCCTTGGACTCCTTGGGTACACCACACCAGTGTACTACCTTGACCCTTCAACTCTTCATCTAGGGCTATGGCTGTCCCTACCTGGGCCTACTGTAACAGTTGGGGTGATTCTTGAGTCTTTTCCTTTTCTTCATCATTCTATGCTGCTGACTCCCCCTTCTACTCTCCATACAGCAGATCTCGACATCCCTCTTGATTGGCTTTTGTCTACACTAGATCCCATTCTAGTTTACCCATCTTGTCTTCCCTCACACACCCACTGCTCCCTCTATGCCATGGTTGTCATGTCCCTCCAGGTATATCACACCCTCTAGGACAACTCTCTATTCTCGTCATCACCCATCCTTGCTGGCCTTATACAGGCCTTCTGTAACTCCCTCATCATCCCCCAGATCCTCCATCATTCCCCATCCCAACTCCCAGAATCATGGGATGCAGCTAGTGTTACATACCTCAGCTTGAAGTTGGTATTTTTTATCTCACTCATTTTATTGTCAATTGCTATTGTATCAAGGTCATTGTGTAGCCTTTAGTGGTAGTTATCACTCCTTAAATATTTGTAGAGATTGCTCCAGTCACTCTTGAGTGATGCCATTAAACTGTTCTATAGCTTGAACAAAGCCAACACTAACATAACTCAATTATATACAATATTGTGACCTATTGGCTGAATCAAATTGCAAAATTCTTTTTGCAGGTGGTAGATATAAACATAAGCTATGGTTCATATACTGACACTTTACATTTTTATGAAGAAATGAAAATGCTACATTCAAAAAGCTATGAGAAAGCTGAGAAAAGCCAGAAGCTGAGCTGAGGCAACACTAGATGCAGCTGCTTCCTCTGCCATCTATGCCACCTCCAGAGCTATCCTAGATACTCTCCACATCACCAGATTTGGAGCTCTTATCCCTCCCCTGCCCACCACCCATATTCAGCCTATCCTCCAGACAATCCTCATTTGGCTATCACTATCTGAGTGATGGGAGTATCTCCCTCCTGATCTCCTCCCTGAGGTCCACCCTATTGGACAAGCAGTTGATCTTGTTGCCCCTGCCCCCATCTGCCCCATCCGACTTAATATTGTGGAACCCACTCCTAGTACCACTGCTGGCACCCCTCCTCCCCCATATTCTCCCAGTCATGGACCTCTTCCCTCAGGATACATGGTTACCCATATTACACAGCCTCTGGAATCAGCTGGACCTGGACCATGTATTCTATCACCCCCTTTGGCTCTCACCAGAGGTCCAGAATCATCTGTCAGCTCATTGGACGAGGATCCTGTTATGATTTCATCATCCTTCATTGAACTTTTTACTTAACAAAACACTTTGCTATGCTCAGCCCTCAAAGGCAAGCACCAACATGTATTTCAAAAGTCACGTGATGTTCTCCTTCTGGTATGCTCCTATGTCAGTATAAACTTCTTTCAGTCACGTGATCTGGCACACGTGACCAACCCAGCACTTGCTGATTGGCTGATAACTTATCTTCTGCTCTTCTTATGCCATTGGCCTGGCAACCTCCTTATCTTCTTTTCCCATTGACTCATAGATGATGACACAAGATACACGATCTTCGTATTGTATGATTTCCTCTTTTGTATTTCCTTCCCTCAGACCACTCTAGATCTACTCGTTTAGGATACACACTGCATGGTCTGTGCACGATACTCAGATGTATTTAAGTAGTTCCCTTTGCGACTGGTAACCCCAGTCTTATCTACTTGATTCTACTTCCAAGGGTAGGATTTAAGGATAACTCCTCAACTTACTTGGATTATACTCTAACGTCAACATTCCACCTCTCCACGACTTTCAGAATTCGCTCCTCACCACGTTTGTCGCTGGGAAACCCCTAGAACCCGGCGTGCTCCTTCTTCTTACCTCTACTTTTGGTTGTTTGAGTGATGCTTTGCATCAGATCCACTACAACTTCCACCTCCTCTGATGACAAACTGCTCCCTGTCCCCCCCCCCCCCCCCCCAGCAGTGATGACTTCCTTACCAACATGCTTGCTACTCTTGTGGAAGCCCTGGCCATCTCCAACCTCGCTGCCCCCACTACCATTGCCCCCTCTGCAGCATCACCTGCCCTGGGCATACCCTCCACTCCTGCCCTGAATGCCCCCGTTCTTCCAACAACATAGGAAGAACTCTTTCTAATGATGATGACAGACCCTGCAAGTATTGATGATTTGACAAATCATCTTTTGGATGAGGAGGCTAATATTACAGTCTTCAGCAATTTCTACTCCTGGAACAACAATGAAGATACCTGGATATGGGATGCTCTATTAGAGCAAGCTTTAACTGGGATAGAGGCCAACATGTATACATTTTTCCATTCTCCTCTCTCTTATTTTGATCAGCATTGACATGACTTACAGTCTACCACTACTAGAACTGCTGGTTATGGTGACTTTCACATGTTCCAGCACTATATGTTGGAATTAGTTTCCTTATTTAGTACTACCTATTGCTTATCTAAGCATAGCTAAGGCGCACCTTAGGATACTAGTTAGTCTTTTCCTTAGTGACTTACAGTATCCTAAAGGTACATCATCCTTACTATCTAATACACAGTGACTTACAGTATCCTAAAGCCTTTACAGCTTCCTCTAAGCCTACCTCTCCCCCTACAGGCTTTATTATTTCTACACTATAATCTCCCTTCAGACTTCTAATGGGAACTGCTGACTCCCATGTTATATGGATTACCTGGGACTTCTCTTCCTTCATCCTGGCAGTCCCTGTTACATGTGTGTGGAACAAGAACTTGCTAAAACTATAACCCTATAACTCTGTCATAGGTTTGACAAGAGGTAGAGCCTAAGATCCACTAGGATAAAGGTGACATGAGCAGAGAGAGACTCAGAGAGGAAATCCTTAGTGGATGAGGCAAAGGCTCAGTGAGACAAGCAAACTCTTGTAGGCAGAAGTGTGTAGAATTTGTTACGAATCCATAACTTTCTCTTGATCAATGACGCTTTTACTTATACCCTTTCCTTTTACTTTGAACAGACTTTCACTTCTTCGCTACAAGGTGTCCTCGAAGACCCTTGCTAACATGTAATTCGAACCACGTGATTTCATGTGACCTACTGGTACACTCTTGCCTCAGTATAATTTCCTTCGTCACGTGATCTGAGGCACGTGACCTCTTGCAGCATTTGCCAATTCCTGGAAGATGGGACTTTCCATGGCGGTATATAAATTCCTTTCAGTCCACATGATCTGCCACACATGAGACAACTTTCGGCCTACTTAGGTCAGCCGGACATCGGACCGGAGTTTTGGTTCTAGACTTTGGGGCTTATCTTTGACCATCAACCCCGTGGATACTTTCGGACTTCTTTCTTCTTATCTTTCCCCTTGACTCATTAGGATTACGAGTATTCCTGATTGTGATCATATCGGAAGACACATGCCACAGAGAGCTGTGTACGTTTCCCTTTTATATCTCTCTTTACTCATAGACGATTACTCAGGATACGTTCCTATCAGAACATGACGTGTACGATTACCTTACTTAGTATTCGCACAGCTTGGTCTGTGCATGGACTTGTACAGTATATAAGTAGTAGAGGATTTGACTGGTAACCCCAGTCTTATCCATTTGGACATAGTTCCCCCAAGGACTTTGTCTTTAGGTTTACTCCCCGCTTTGCGGGCACTTGGGTTCTTCTCCTACTCTGACTTCAATCTATTTGCTTTCCTCTTTTCTACTCGTTCACATTGAAGACGATTCCCCTATCGACAAAGGGAAGTTCTTGCCTCAAGGACTTAAAGGACGACCAACAAAGCATAACCTGAACTTAGGGTTAGATTCAACCTTCGATCCTCCAATCTCGTTTCAGAATTAGCTGGGGAACTAGCTAATACATTGCAGGGTTGATATACTATGAGGGATTCCCAAAGGGGAAAGAGATGTGTTGCATCATGTAGGATATAAAAGGGAATCAACAAAGATACATCACATCGCATTGAGTACAAAAGGAGAATAGTGGAGTCCCAAAGCTACATAAAAGAAGAAAAGGAGTCCCAATGCTAAAAGAAGAAAAAGGAGTTCTGTGTCCAAAAGGGGAAGCAGGGCTCCATGAGATATAAAAGGAGAAGAGATAAAAGGGGACTGCTGGGAATGGAAGAAGTGGAATTCCCAGTTAATCTATATAACGTGGGAATCAGTGATTCCCATTAGAAGTTCTTGTTATGATTTCATCATTCTTCATCAAACTTTTTACTTAACAAACCATTTCGCTATGCTCAGCCCTTGAAGGCAAGCACCAACATGTATTTCAAAAGTCACATGATCAGTCACGTGATGTTCCCCTTTTGGTACGCTCCTATGTCAGTATAAATTTCCTTCAGTCACGTGACCTGACACACATGACCAACCCAGCACTTGCTGATTGGCCGATACCTTATCTTCTGCTCTTCTTTTGCCATTGGCCCGGCAACCTCCTTATCTTCATCTTCCCTTTGACTCATAGACAATGACTCAAGATACGCAATTCTCGTATCACACGACTTCCCTTTTCGAATTTTCCATCCTCAGACCACTTCGGACTTACTCTATCAGGATACGCACTGCATGGTCTGTGCATGATGCTCAGATGTATTTAAGTAGTTCTCTTTGCAACTGGTAACCCCAGTCTTATCTACTTGATTCTACTTCCAAGGGTAGGATTTAAGGATATACATACTCTCAGCTTCACTTGGACCTCTCCACTCTTCAACATTCTGCCTCTCCACGACTTTCAAGTCTCTCTTGTTGCTGCCTTCATTGCTGGGAAACCCCTAGAACCCAGCGCACTTTCTCATATTTCCTCTTTTGTTTGTTTGAGTGCTACTTCGTATCAGTTCTGAAAGAAGTCCATGGCACTTACAAACAACTTTGGGTAGGAAAAGATCCTAGGCATAGAAGTTGTTAAGTTGTGCCAATGTCAATCAAAGGAAGACAGAGGAGAAAAGAAAAATGTATCTGCATTGGCCTCTATCCCAGTATTAGCCTGCTCCAGTAGCACATCCCACACTAGGGTGTCTTTGTTGTCATTCCATGACTGAAAGTCATTGAAAACTATAACAGTCCCCTTTTATTCCTATTTCCTTTTACATCTAATGGAGTCCTGCTTCTCCTTTTGGACATGGAACTCCTTTTCTCCTTTGGTCCTTGTTTCTCACAGAGCTCCACTTTTCCCCTATGATAATCATCCTCTTTGGGTAACTTCCTTTTTGGGCAATCTCCTGTAGTATATAAACCAACCATTGTATTAGTTAGACTCCCAGCTAATTCTATGCATTTCTGCCTGTGAGAGTTCACTCCTCAAGAGCCTTTGCCTTACCTGCTAAGGATCTTCTCTTTGAGTCTCTTTTGCTTATGTTTGCCTTTATCCTAGCAGATCTTAGGCTCTTCCTCTAAGTCAATCTGACAACTAGAGAGTTATAGGTTGTCTAGCAAGTTCTTGTTCCACACATGCATAACAACCTACCTTCTCTCACTCATCCTTCAAGTGATGACAGTGATTGAAACTGTGGAGCACATATAGATGTTTGCAAACATTCTAATGTATAGTTTTGCTGATGGTTACCTCCATTACCATCTTGTTCATAGAAACCCTTTTGGTCTTTTGACATTGTTGTTTGCCTTTTGGGCCAAGTTGAGTATCTGAATACTGAATATTACTCTCACCAGAATACCACTTGACCATGTAACCAATGTTCCTCCTGCTGAACAGGAGAACCAATGTCCTTTGCACATCCTGTTACGATCTCAAAATCGTGACCTACTCAATTTTCGCACTTCCACTCTTTTCACTTCTTTTCACTCGTTTAACTGATCACGTGACCTTATAGTCACATGACCAGACATGTTTACAGTCACATGACACTTTGATCACATGACTTACCGATCTTTCCATGGATCTCCGAGTATCTTAATAGATCTCAGATCCATCTCCTTTCATTTATCGAGATCACAGGGTATCTTGATAGATCCTGATCTCGCTTCCTTTCTTCCATTCCCCCACATCCATGAGGTATGCTTCTATTCCTTTGACAGCCCCTCTGCCACATCCTCGATGTTGCAGCATGCTGCCACACCTCATTACATACTCATGTTGTACAGTGTTTCATACACATGTTAGCCGATACATCGGACTATTATATATTATGGCTTACTACTATACATTCCTTACATAGTAGTCACAGCCACACATGTAATGTATTTAAGTAGTTCACTGTGGACCTTAAGTCCTCAGTTCTTTTATTAATATCTTCTTCTATCAACATTGCCCAAAGAAGCTAAGCAGCTCCTGTGACAACGTTACACAAAGACACAGGTGGATATTGTCCTGAAATCCTGTACTCAAGCGCCTCGTCGGCACTTGAACCCTCTATGAGTTCCTTCTCCTCTATGCACAATCATCCTACTCCTATCCACCGACGCTCCTATCCGTTAACTGGGTTCTTGCTTGTTTCACATCCCACCTCATATTGTGACATGACTCTATGTCAACATCTACCATGATCCTTGCCTCATCCTACACAGGATTCACATACTTCATTGGTGTCTCAACCAGAACTTCTTTGCTGGATTTGTTATCATCCCTGTGCTGAACAGGAGGTTTGTTATGGTCATCATCCTGATTCCATCTACTGACATCACCACATACATCACAAGAGTTCTTGTTTTGTCCATAGGTGGAGAGACTTTGGATTAACAGAGTTTCCTACTGAACCAGGTGAAAGAGGTTGACAATCTATCTGGCCTAGAGACTGATATCAATTTGGTCATATAGAAATAATAAAGCCTGTAGGGGGAGAGGTAGGCTTAGAGGAAGCTGTAAAATCTTTAGGATACTGTAAGTCACTGTATATTAGATAGTAAGAATGATGTACCTTTAGGATACTGTAAGTCACTAAGGAAAAGACTAACTAGTATCCTAAGGTGTGCTTTAGCTATGCTTAGGTAAGCAATAGGTAGTACTAAATAAGGAAACTAATTCCAACAGTTCAAGCTCATCATGCTTTACATGATTCCTCAGATTTACCTGTTCTTGAAAATCCCATTCATAGAGAACATTCACCTTCACCTCCCTATTAATGATAAACTCACAATGGCCAACAACAATGACCATATGTCTATCAACTTCCAATGTGACCTATCAACCCTCAGCCTTTCAGCTCACCTCATGTCCAGTCATCAGTGGATTCTGATTACATCTCTAATCAGGAACCATGCACTCCATCTCCTGCCACTATCTTACAACTGTTATGCTCGACCTACATTGTAGCACCAACAGTAGAGGTTCTTCCTGATGATGTGGAAAGGTGCCAGCATCAAAGGGCATGGTCTTTGGGAACTCTGAGACTGAGCAGGAGGAAAGCCAAAGACTCCTGGTATTGAGGAGTAGTCATAGGGGCACTGCCATACAATGACCAACCTGATAGCTGAAGAGTGTCTGCACACTACTCAATAGTAGGGGCACTAACCCACTACTAAGGAGCTAAGAAGCAGGGAGAATTGTGTAGAATAAGCTGAAGAGTATACAGTACATCTAGAGGTATTTATACTGTATGGACTGTATTATGTAACTCTAGTCTGAAAGAGGGAACATACTGAAAAGAGGAGAGATGCATAAATGAAGAGTCTGAAAGGGGTCAATGTTACAAATGATATTTTCCTCCCTTCAGAACTCCACTCTTTTTCTAAGCCATATGTCATTCTCTTCTCTAGCACACTTTTTGATCCAGAACAACAACTGTTCTAGGCTCAACATATTGAGATCTATGATACATATTTCATCTTTCAGACTTAATCATTCATATATCATAGATTCAGATCGATCTAGATCTAGACTGAGATCTATCTAGATTGATACTGGTTCTAGAGCCATCTAGAACTGAGGTGAGTCACTATCATGTTATTCATTTCAGATGATTGTGAAGATAAGAGTCCTTTATGCTATTGGATGATATGAATGTGTATTACACATATGATACAATACTCACATATCTTTAGTCATTTCTCATGACTCATTCTTATCTCTTATCATTCTTATCTCTTCCTTTTCATTGGTAGATAAGAACCTCACATCCTGTATTTAAAGGGGGACTCATACATTGTATCTTCTAAGCAGAATTCTACACATCGAATCATTGCTCCCACCAGGCCCTACTTCAATCCTCCTTGATCCAAGACAAGTGAGCCGTTTTCCTCACTAGTCGATAACCTCTGCCCTAGTTTGGATCTGGGTGATCGTCCCCTCTTCTGACTAGACCTTGTATACTCAGTACGAGAGATTAGAGAGAGCAACCTATCCTCTCTTTATGTTATGAGCCCTGGCTGATCACAGGCCCTGACATTACACTCTTTGCACATTCCCTGTCATGCTGCCAATCTATGCCTGGTTTTCCATCTGGCCCACAGACCACCAAGCTTTTGGTAGACTCAGACAAGAGCAACATATTGCTTTACACCAAAACCTAGTCCACACTGCTGTTAATATCACCAAAACCTCCACTCCTCAACCCATATACACACGTCATGATGACAGCTCGCACCCCAACTCTATTCCTAACACTATTGAACCTTTCACATGCCCAAGAAACCCTTCCCCTGTTAGATCAACAAATGTTGAACTGACTGGGACTCCCAGTACTCTCTTACAACAGCTTGGAGAGCACATTTCTGTGGAGATCGGAAACATATGAGTTACAGATAATGGGGACGGTACCTCAACAATTTTTCATCTGGGACCATATGGACTCCAAAGAAGTCCTAGGAGACTGAATGATGTGAACTAGCACTTAAACACCCAGAAGAAGAAAGAAGAGAGAGCGCGCCGGGTTCTAAGGGTTTCCCAGCAATGAACGCGGCGAGGAGCAAGAGAGGGAAGTCGTGAAGAGGAGGAATGTTGATGGAGGTATAACCCAAGTAGATGAGGAGTGAATCCTTAAATCCTACCCTTGGAAGTAGAATCAAGTAGATAAGACTGGGGTTACCAGTCACAAAGGTGCTACCTTATATACAGGAGGGAATCGTGCACAGACCATGCTGTGCGTATCGAATCGTCCAATGAGAAAAAGAGGAAAAGAATCATACAATGCGAGGATTGCGTATCTTGAGTAATATCGTCTGTGTCAATGGGAATGGAAGATAAGGAAAGTGCCAGGCCAATGGCAGAAGAAGAGCAGAAGATAACGTATCGGCCAATCGGCAAATGCCACAAGTGGTCACATGTGTCAGATCACATGACAGAAGGAAATTTATACTGACATAGGAGTGTACCAAAAAAGAGACGTCACATGATCGTGTGAATGAGTCACGTGACCCGAATTACATGTTGGTGCTTGCCTTCGAGGGCTGAGCATAGCGAAGTAGTTCGTTAAGTAAAAAGTTCGATGAAGAATGATGGAATCATAACACTGAATAGCCATCTTTCCAACACCTTGTCCTCTTGGTGATGAGATTCAAATCCTCAAGGATCCTGAAGATACTTTATTGTATTTCTTTGGATCTGATTGCACACCATACTAGGACCAGGACTTTCCTCCCCCAGAGAGATTGGTTCAACCTTTTCACCTGCAGATGGCAGAGACTAATACCCTGGATGTGTCAATCCTTCAGAACTCCTCCTTCTTCCCATCAGAGTCTCTCTTTATTTATACAGGTGCTGGCTGGGCTTTCCCACATCAGCAAACCAGCCTACCCCTATATTTTGGGCTCCAGACACTACAGAATGACCCAGATCTGTGACAGACTGGAGAATGCTTTGGAAATGCTAGGAGAGCTTAGAGGTACTGGAGTACTGGGGAAACATTGGAACAAAGGTGGGCCAAACTAAAGCTGATGAAACACATCAAATACAACCAAACAAACTAAACCTTACCAAACATACTAAACCTCATCAAGCCAACTAAATCTTGCCAAACAGACAAAACCTGACCAAATAAACAAAACTGATCAAATCAACTAAATCTTATCAAACAAACCAAACCTGACCAAACCAACTAAACTTGACCAAATAAACCAAACATGACTAAACTAACTAAACATGACCAAACAAATTAAATCTTGTCAAGCTTATCAAACTTGACTGATTAAACTAAACCTTGTTAAACAAACCAAACCTGACCAAACAAACTAAACCTCATCAAACTAACTAAACCTTGTCAAACAAACCAAATATGATGAAACAAATTAAAATTTGCCAAAACCTACCAAACCTGACCAAACAAACCAAACCTGACCAAACAAACCAAACCTGACCAAACAAAATAAATCTGATTAAACAAACTAAATCTGACCAAACAAACCAAATCTGACCAAACCATCTAAACCTGACCAAACAATCTAAAAGTAATTAAGAAAGACTAAAAAATTAAGTCTGACCAAACAAATATATGAAACCTAATAGAATATACCAAACTAATTAAAATACCATTGACTTCTTTATCTCTTCTCTCCTTTCCTCCCTCTCCACTCTCCATCTCATTCTCTCCTCCTCTTCACATCTCCTCCCCCCTCCACCCCCCATCATCCCCCCTCCTCCCCCCCACTCCCTACTACTCTCCCTCCACTCTCTACAGAATATACATTCAAAGTGTACTAAAGAAGTATACAAAAAAGCGCACCAAAAGTGTAGTTAAAGTGTAGTCAACAAATATTTGTTGTGTAGACAAAACACTTAGTTAAATTTAGTTCTGTGTCCATTTTGGAAATCTGGCTTTTATTTGTCTCTATTTTGGTCTCCTTCCATATTTAAACTCAGCTTTCCTCGAAAAATTTCCCACAGCATCTCTTTCCTCAATTATCATCATCCCTTACCATTTACTACACTTTTTACTACGCTTTTTTGCTACACTTTCTTGCTACACTTTATCAACACTTCATTGGTAAGTCACTCCTCTAATACTTAAAGATCTATTTACTAACTATCTTGTCCTAGGTTTATTTCATTCACATTTGATAGTATGTTATTATTATTTTGTCTTCATACATACATATATATTCACTGATCATTTATTATCTCTAGGTACTATGCTAGACAGTCATGTAATTTTATAATATATATTGTTTGTTTGTTGTAGTTAGTATTTGCAATATTATATATTTTTTCAATTTCATCTGTGTGATTAATTGATTATAGTCTATCTCCTCCCAGGCCTTTCTAGATTCTTCTAGACTCTTCTAGAGTTTGACAGACTCCTCTAGACTTTGACAGACCTCCCCAGTCTCACAGACCTCCAGACTGGGACAGACTTGGACAGGTCTATGACAGTTCCAGCCAGTTAGGTACCTTGCTAGAGGGAGCTGGGGGGTCTGTCAAGCTGTCCCAGTCTGTTCAGTACTGTCCAGCTGAGAGCTGGTTTGCTGATGCATGCATGCGGTCAGTTTATGCAGCCAATATTCTAGTTGTGAATAACTGAAGATATGATTCAAGAAACATGTACCACTAACAAGGTAGGCAGAGTTGTAGCACACTTCTCAGACTAGAACTACGTTTTTGTGTGGAGTTAGTACTTCCTGAATCATCAAGGCACAGTATACTGTATATATAATATATCAAGATCAAACTCCATTTGCTCACTATCATCTAGCCTCTGTTCATTATGTCTTGCACCATGCCCTCCAATGCATATCCTTCATCAACCTTTAAGCTAGGCCCAGGGGAAAAACTGCCTGCCATTTTTCTGATGCCACCTTGTACCATGCAAGTGACATCCTTTCACCCTCCGGATGAGAGTCTACCCAAAGAATATGATTGCACCTACATTGAGTCCTTATGGTGAGTCCCCTATTTTATGGTTTGTCATTCCTTCTCAACTGAAATACATTCTTACTGTATATCACTAGCCCTTATCTTCTGTGCTGGGTCCATGCCCATTGAAGAATGTCTTGCAGGAGTACAAGGAAGCTCTGGGGGAAAAGTTCCTACTGGCAAAACTACTCCTCCGCATTCAACAAATGTGTGAAGAGCACAGAATACTTCTACGTTACTATCTCAGCCAGGAGGACATTCAATGGGTGACATCTGAAACAACCCATTGGGAAAGTCAGATGCTGCAACTGTTGCTGTGAAGTACCTTGATGCTGTATGTAATCAAATATTGCAGTTGTTCATTGCTAGAGATGATGATGTGAGTCAATGAGTAATGAGAGTGTCAATGCCCTACTGATGACAACCAATAGTGAATCACTGGTTCCTTGTGTTATTATTTCTTTTTTGGACTGATGCTATGTCATTATGAGGTAGCCACTTCGACAAAGATGTACTTTTTTATTTATTCCAGCACTGATACTGCTTGATCCAATGATTGAATTGGCCTGATTTGACTAAGTGTAATGAGAGTGTGAGATAATCTGCTACATGACTGGATGAGATCTAATTCAAAGACCCTTCAAGTTGACACAGCAGTTGAGTTGCTACCACTGCATACAAGGACAACCAAGACTTGTACATTCCCAATGACAAAAACACACATTGACTCGATTACACATGGCCATTGATGTTTTTTTTTCCATAGCAGAGTGGAGACATGGCCAAATTCTCTGCTCAATACATAATTTTTGGTCTGGCCATTAGATATGGTTATGCCACCACCATCACTGAGTATGGTCTCACATTAAACCTGGGAGGTGGAGATCAGTGCTGACTTGGAGGAAGTTGTCCTTGTCCTCAGGCTGTAGGAGGGTGAACTAGTTGACAAGACTGTTCAGCAGATCAGACCTACAAAGGACCATGGAAGACCAGTGGAGGCCTGCTGGTGAATGTAGCACAAAGAAGAAATTGCCTAAGTACTGAGTACTGAGTGCCAGACTCCTCACACTGCTGCATTGAGTGAGAACTGAGGGAATTGATACTATCATACTATATATACTGAGTAGCAGCTGAATATAGCCACAGGGACTGAGAGAAAAAAACTATTTATTTTCATGTTCAGGTGCTACAATATACATAGCAACTATGGTTACACCAGCTTTAGTAGTAAGCAAGTTCAACTTGAACCAGGTTAAACTCAACCTGATACGAAGTAGCACTCAAAAGACCCAAAGAAGAAAGAAGGGAAAGGGCACCAGCTTCCAAAGGTTTACCAGTGACGAAGGCGGAGAGAAGCAAAAGGTGAAAGTCGTGTAGAGGTGGAATGTTGGCGAGGAGTGTAGTCCAAGTAGGCGAAGAGCTATCCTTAAATCCTACCCTTGGAAGTAGAATCAAGTAGATAAGACTGGGGTTACCAGTCGCAAAGGAACTACTTAAATACATTTGAGTATCGTGCACGGACCATGCAGTGCGTATCGTATCGTCCAATGATAAAAGGGAGAAGAGAATCGTATGATGCGAGGATCACGTATCCTGAGTCATATCATCTGTGTCAATGGGGAAAGAGATAAGGGATAAGAAAGAGCCAATAGCAAAAGAAGAGCAGAGGATAAGCTATCGGCCAATCAGCAAGTGCCACAGATGGTCACGTGTGTCAGATCACATGACTGAAAGAAGTTTATACTGACATAGGAGCATACCAAAAGGGGAATGTCACGTGATCGTGTGAATGAGTCATGTGACACGAATTACATGTTGGTGCTCACCTTCAGGGGCTGATCATAGCGAAATGGTTTGTTAAGTAAAAAGTTCGATAAAGAATGATGAAATCATAACACAACCACTAGGTGAACATGATGATGCACAGACAATAGTACTAATATCTCTAAATGGCTGCAATGACACTGCATCTGGACATCACATTTCACTCCCAACTCATGCATATGCATCGTCCTGTGGCCAAGTGCCAATATGATATCATTTCCAAAACACTTGCATTGGACACTGATAGATGTATCGGCACTGGCAGCACATGTTGATTCTGGACAGATTGCTTCAAGACATCCTCAACACACAATCAGAGAATGAGTTGGAGCAAGCACTTGGCAGTGCAGTGTATAGACAATCAACTATCTGCTTCTGTTTGGTAAGATAGAGCCAACATCTTCTATACTGTACAAAGCTCCAGAAATCCAAGGTGCACTGTTTTACTGTAGGTCTTTGCTGACTCTTGCCCATTGTCGCAGGACTTGGGGTTGGGCTGCATACTAGTATGTGTGTCCTCAATTGGTTTGCACTCCATTTCCTTTTTGGGTGCACTGAAAAAACACACACACACAACACATTTTCAAGTCCATATGAATTACATAATTCCATTGAGATATGTATTTCCCATTGCCCAGTTTCCATTTCTCATTGATCTGGATCTGGGAATGATCTGAGATTCAGATCTAGATCTGACCAGTGTACAATTGCCAGTGGCTGCCATGCATATACAGTAACCCATCCCCTTCCCTCCCCCATTGCTGGCTCTGGTGAGTCCTCTTGTCAAGATGGACCTGTTCATGCTTGCACATGGCATTCAAGCTCAAGTGCCAAATTCTCCATCGAGCTTCAACCACATGGAAGACTTGGATCACCTGCCTGTCACATTCACTGGCAATATGCATGTGGCCAGCACCTGTAAGTAATTGTAGTACAATATTTTTCATCACTTACTCATCTTCACTTACAGCTCTGACAATGGAATTGCAACTTGAAAGTGTCCAAGTCACCACTGGGACCCCATAAAATCCCAATCACTCTGTCTCCCACCTTCATTGGCAGACCTGTATGCACCCTCCAATCCAGGTTCAAGGCATGCAGGGTCTGATTGTGCTCTCACCTTTGATGTTTTCCCCTGAACGTAAGTGCAAATCAGATTGCAAGTCACTGAAGTCATGCCATACTCAGTATTTTTGTAGATTGATTACATGTCATGTTGTTAGCATACGCTCCCCAGTCGGGGTAGCTGTCTCTCATAGAGGATGCAATGATGAGGGTTTCATACATGATATTGACTGCATCGATTCAAGTGTCACTTTCACTGCCATCTGAACAAGCTCTGGACATCATTAACACAATGATAGAGTGGGATCGGATGATAAGGGGTAGCCCAAACTGGGTACCAGCTGAAGGTGGGTGCAAGTTTCTGTGTTGTGAAGTGAGAGCTGATGTATTACAGTGTGGGGGCTCATTGTTGACCTCTACACACCAGCATTTTCCACTACCCTCAGAGACCCCACATTCTGCAACCTCGTATGTGGCCAGCTTGGCCAAGTGCCAATCAATTTCTTTAAGCATGTCTGGACTGCCATCAAAAGTCTACTGACACCATCATTGCTTCAACCCAATCCATTCCTGTTATACTCCAAGTATCTTATTCCAGGTTATGCACCCAGGCCCCAATTGACCTTGCATCTTTCATGGATCTGCTCTCAGCTTGAGTGGGACAATCGATGGGGATTTCACCTGTGGCACAGTTTAATCAACAAGACATCCCATTTCGAAGCAAGCTTTATTTTATTCTGTTTGAATGTCACTCCTCACCTCTGTTCTAGGTCCAGTGGTTTGCTGATCAAGCCATGCAGGAGATTATCAACCACATGCTTTGTTTCAAAAAGTCTGTCAGCACATTCGCTATCATGGTCCCTGGTGTGCAAAATGATGATGAAGACTGCACTGCAGTTCCCTATACTATTGAAACGGTGTCTTTTGTCTACACTGCAGTATGTACAATAGCTAGCCACTGTTTATGTACTAAATTGAAGTTGCAGCTCATTGTGGAGTTACAGGGAATCACAGGATTAATGCTCTGCAATACCTTCACCAACTATGTACAGTGACTCCCAAAACCATTCCAATGTTTGACAATAATCCAGTGTGTGAAGCACACTGCATGCATCCATGGGAATCTTGCTTAGCATTGGTGAGCCAAATACTAGTACACACTCCTGGCTACCTGCAGGTACTTGGATCATGTGATTTGACCTGGTGGCTGTGGAGATATGGCCAATTTAAAACAGTAACTACATTGGAACTATGTAGTGTTGCCTCAGCTCAGCTTCTGGCTTTTCTCAGATTTCTCACAGCTTTTTGAATGTAGCATATTCATTTCTTCATAAAAATGTAAGGTGTCAGTAGATGAATCATAGCCTGTGTTTATATCTACCACCTGCAAAAAGAATTTTGCAATTTGATTCAGCCAATAGGTCACAATGTTGCATATAATTGAGTTATGTCAGTGTTGGCTTTGTTCAAGCTGTAGAACAGCTTAATGGCATAACTCAAGAGTGACTGGAGCAATCTCTACAAATGTTTAAGGAGTGTTAACTACCACTAAAGGCTACACATTGACCTTGATACAATAGCAATTGACAATAAAATTGGTGAGATAAAAAATGCCAGCTTCAAGCTGAGGCAACACTAATTGGAACAGTTTTGTCACTTTTGTAATACTTTATAGGATTTCAATAAAACAAGAGGATTGCTGGTGCTATTTGGTTCTACAAACAAAGATACATATATGGACATGGTGTCTGAGTTGAAATATGTTCCCATGCTTCTTGTCTTTCAACCACTACCATCATGCGATCTCTCTCTGCCACTCAACAAAATACCATCCTCTCTCAACTTGATTCTAGCCATTCTATTCACTCTATTGCCTCTAGCACTGGTGTCAGCCTGGCTGCCATCTCTAGACTTCATTCCAAGGAGTGTTCTGACCTTCAGTTGTCTATTGGAGGTCATCCATCAAAGCTTTCTGATGCCAATGTCCATCATGCTATTTGTCTTATCTCTAGTAACAAGGCAGAGAATGCAGTTCAAGTCACCAAAGCTCTCTCTACCATCACCAATCAGCCTCTCTATCCCAATACAGTTTGTCGTCACTTGAAAAAGCTGGCATGAAAGCTGTAGTCAAGTCCAAACGACCTTTACTCTCTGCCAAACATTGCAAGGCTTGGTTGGACTTTGCCTATGCTCACAAGGATTGGACTCTAGAGGACTGGAAACAGGTAGTATGGTCTGATGAGACTAAGATCAATCGCCTTGGGTCAGATGGTCACAAATGGGCATGGAAAAAGGCAGGAGAGGGCCTCAGTGATAGGTTAGTTGAAGGAACTCTCAAGTTTGGAGGAGGTTCCTTGATGTTATGGGGCTGTATGACTTGGGATGGCATTGGATATGCTACTAAGATTGATGGTAGGATGGATGGTGACCTTTACC